>JAOEHY010012769.1:0-27627 GCA_025447955.1 Psilopsiagon aurifrons
CCACAAGTCAAAAACACAGCACTGCACCAGCTACCGAGAAGGAGAAAAATGACTGCTACTGCTGAACCCATGACATTAATGAACATAATTTGGACCCTCATGTTTTTCTCACTAGCAGCAAATTATGGGCAAGGTTACAACAATGATTTGGGCTGCATCCAATTTATGGGGTTCACTTTACAGGATCCTTGAGCCATTCTATTAATACTCGTGTAAACACACGTAATTTCTGATGTCATTATTATGACATCATGTTCCTAGTGTCTCATATTTATTTTAATGCTCGTTTGATAAGGTCAGGCCCTTTAGATGTGCTTCATGATGCATTCTTTATGACCAGTTCAACTTTGCTTAGGTGCATCAAGCATATACAAGCTGTATGTAAATATTATGTATGTACATACACGTAAATTTATGTAAATCTACACAAACATATTAATATACTAATCACATAAATACATATGAATTTTCATAATTTATATTTAATAATGATATTACTGTTAAGATAATCTTCAATAATTAATATATATATGATCTGTAAGTTCTTGACCTACAGAAGGCTGGTTAAACTCTGGTCAAATTTTACTTCTTCCATAATTCTTTTGTCCCAAGTATTTTATGACCAAAACCCCAAAATTCTCTAGGGGAGTAAAACTCTTGGAAGCAATCGCAAGGTTTTCAGGGCCATGCTGCTTGGAGAGATGCAAGACAAGCTTGCTTTTTGTGGCTGCTATTGAGCCACTTCACAGAAATATATGACAGATTTTATTGTAAATACTAAGAATGCCAAACAATCATTTGATTTAGGATATTTTGTTAAAATTCCTTCATACTATTTTGATGCTTCAGAGTTTGAGGCTGATGCCTCTGCTCTCCCATTTTCAGCATGCCCTTTCTACATTGCCTAAGCGATGTGAGATGAGTCATTTCCACAAGAAGAACAAAAAAGTAACAGTACCGGCTTGGCATATGCTAAACTGGTAAATTATTCAAGCTTTGGTGGAACCTGTCATAAGACATTCACCTCAGCCATTTCTGAAACATCTTTCACATGCAGTTTCTTAGAGTCCACACTGCATCATTACAGGGGTCCCTGCCCATGGCAGGGGGGTTGGAACTAGATGATCTTAAGGTCCTTTCCAACCCTAGCTATTCTGTGATTCTATGATTAGCAAACAAGACAAAACTGCAGAGTAGCTGACAAGTACAAGCTCGCATAGATCTTCACAGTTATTTGTCAGGCGGAGCTGCTGAAGTTATTGTAACTACTTGAATTATGGTTGAAGGTATTCTTTGGGAAATTTTTGTTCTCCTACTGTTTTCACTGAAATTGTCATAGACCTCTGGCAACTCAGGGGTTTCAAAGTTTGAACAACTTTATTTTCCTATTAGAAACTTGATACATCAGTGTTCCACTCTTCTCTAGTGCCCATATCAGTAATATCTCGCTCACAAACTGAAAGCCCACCTAAAATATGAGCATTTCTACTATTTGCAAGCTTTGCAGTACATAATTGCAAGCAAGATGTGACAAGTTTTGTACCTCTGTGATTTGAATTTCTGTTCATTCAGGGTGGCACTTGTACCCAGGGGAAGGGCCAACATCTGATATATAAAATATAACTTCAGTCCTGCTCAGGATCTTTTGTAACGCTTAAGACACACTCATTGAACCAGATCATGTGCACAAAGTGAAGCTTGAACTGTGAGGAATGGAAATTTTCTGTTTACGCTATCCACAAATACACTCTGAAACCTGTGATGAAGCTTTGAATTGACTGCAGCATCTAATGCCATCTCTGGTTTTGAGTCACCCTTCAAATCATGCTGGAGAATATTTCATTTGCAACAAAGAGTCTCTTGAAAGAAACTCTTGTAGAGCTTTACAAGAATACATTAAACTCCTTATCTCTAACAGCATTCCACTGACTATGAAATCCAAATAGATCTTCAAAAAAATCAGGAAGAATATGATTCAAGAAAGAATAAGTGGCGAATGTTTAAGAAGCCACATCAAGATACTTCAACAAGTCCCGCTAAGAGAGAACTCGTTCATGCATTAGGAACCTGATGTCATCTTGTATTTCCTTTTAAAATCAAAATGTGACACTTCAGGACCTTCCCCAAGGACATGTGTAATTCTATGGTCAGGTTTTGAAACCGATGATTTCTACCCACTCTGGCAAATAATTCAGCTTTTTTTGTTTTGCCAATAATAGCTCTATATCTAAGTCCTCCAAAATCCATCTCAAACAAGAGATCATAACATCCTACAAGCCATGAAAAGCTGATATGGGAAGAAAGAGATAGGAGAAAGTATTTTGGTTTTTATATTGGTTTGGGATTTTTTAATAAAGAAGTTCACTTATTTCCCAGTATATAAAAGGTGAAAATGTACTCAGGAAAAAAGAGAGAGTTCTATAAATAGAAACTTTTACTTTGGGTTTCACATCCTGCTGTTTTAATCTAAAATTTAACTTAGGCAAACAGGCAGGAAAAAAGCCCTAATTTTTACCTCAACAAAGTTTTTTCCACATGCTAAATTAATTAATAAAGATTAATAAAATTACAGGAATAATTAATAGATTAATAAAGATTACAGTAATGGCAAAACTGCACAGCACCAGTAGCAAAAGGTATCGTTCACTGTGCACTTCTGTGCATTTCTGCATTTATTTACTGTGGAGGATATCAGTATTGTCTGTAAAATAAACCATTTTAATAGCCTTGATGCAATTTAAATTAGTTTACATTTTCTAATTCTTTAAAACATATATTTATGTTTAAATATATATGTATTTATTATTATAAAATGTTATCCCTTTTGTATACTATTTTCCATCTTCTTGGTAATCTGCTCTGCTAATTGCCACATGCCAGAAATATTCCATGGGTCTGTCATTTTTTAGATGACCACATTGTATGCATCCAGTTAAAACATCTAAGCTTTCAGGGTAAATGTCTTGGGGTGGTTCTGAAGCTTACCTGGAAAAGGATTCAGCTTTGATTGCTTAGTGTGTAATGACCTCACCCACTAGAGGCAAGAAGGAGCAGGAAAGGAAAAAGCAAAGTAAATAAGCCAGGACCACTAGTACTGGGTATGCCATGTTTAAGAGACACTGGGTATGCCACGTTTAAGAGACATTATAAGCAATTGTACTGCCCCTCTCTCAGGTTGCTCTTTGAAGGTGCTTCTATGACGTGGCTCCCATGGCCATCATCATGTATTCTTGCCCTCAAATAAGGCTGCTTCCTAAAAGGAAAATCAAGCCATGTGAATGAAGCACCTAAATGTTTAGTTCAAAATAGAACACAAGATAGCAATATTTGGCTCTGCATTCTTTTCCCAGGTACCCAGTTTACCCTTTCTAACATAAGCCCTGCTCTATTGGTGTGCTATGGCATGCCTCACCTCCTCAGTTGCTATTAAAAAGTTACACAAGGAGGAAAACATAAGTTCTTACAGGGTTTCTATACACAGCAATGGGCGAAGACTCAGACAAGTGTAAAACTCAGAGGTGAAGTCACAGATGTACCAGCAGACTTATCAGAACAGAGTGGAGGTATTTTGGATGCTCACCACATTGTCTTCCATCAGGTGCTGTGGTCACGCCGTGCATGCTCACAGCCCTCACAAGAACACAATAACTATGTGGGTCCCTAAGGGAGGGCCAGTACAACTGGCAATATTGTTCACTTCTTGTGCTGTTACAAAGCATATCTGTACTGATGAAATTGCTCAATACATGTGCATTGGAAATGGCTCTGAGGAAGGTGCTTGAAGCATTAATAATAACATAAAAACTGGCTTGCTGTTTACTAAATGCAATCCAAAGGATTTATTCTTGCTTTAGGAGATAAAGACAGCCTGTAGGACAGCTTTTTAGTTGTTACACTACTGCTGCTGTGTTAGGTTTTATCTGAAGGTCACCCCAGTAAGGACATCCTTGGCCCCATCCATGTTTCATGCTGTGATGTCAGAAATGTCAGACTGCCCCCCCCCCGCACATGACGTGGTATGTCTTACCCCATGAGGTTTGGCAAAGCCTTCTGGCAAAGCCCCATTAGCATTCACCTGGGCCTTGCTAAATTTCCAAGGGGCAGAGACGTGGAATGGGACCATCTGTCCCATGTAAAGTGACGTGACTTGATAACCTCTGGAAGCACTATGTAATATGGATGTTCCAGATGTGTTCTGGAGACAGTCTAAAAAACACCCTGAAGACAGGGTGCTCCCAAGCTCTCAATCCTAGCATAACAACTGGGGCACCCTTTGAGCTGCCCAAAGGTTTTCCAAAGGCTTGGTAATTCAGAATGGTGGGATTTTGGTCTCAGAGGCACTCACAGGCAGCATCAGTACCACTGCCAGACCTGCTTCAGATATGGAATTCCGTATTTTTATTTCCAACCTTTACTACGCAATGGAGAGAGGAAAGAAATGCAGTCATGTTCAAATGGCAGCACAGCAATATGCTGGCGACCAAGCACAGTGCATGACTAAATTTCATGCTTCCCTGAATTGCAAATAATTTCCAGAGCTATCAGGCCACTGGCTTAATTCTCCTATTAAATTGGCAGTCGCTTGACCCAGGAATCAGCCATTTAGTATGTGAAAAAAAACCTTTCACCATAGGATTTTGTAATTTCTTACATTTATCCCAAACAATCAAATGATGCAAAAAGTTGTCACTTTCAAATAAAGAGCTTTATGGTACTCATTACATTTGAAACTCTCTCATTGCAGGACTCAAATGCACATTATATGCATACAGAAATTGCATTCCAATGATCTACTTTGGAGCAGGTTGAAAGAAGCTTGTTTCCCTGTTTCCAGTTAAAACCAAACAAACCAACAACAAAACCAACCAAAGAACTGAACAGCAAGGACCAGGAAAAGAATCAGTCCATTTCAGGTCACTGGAAAAACAATGAGCAAGTGTTAAATGCTCACACAGTTACCACTGCCCCATAGCCTTTCCTCTTTCAATATGGACACAGTTCCTCATGGGTCTGCTTGTCCCACCACTGAGGCAAATTACTATCTGTTTATAAGTCTCCCATCTGTATGCTCTGAGTCTCACGCATTTGCAAAGCATGAAGGAAGCTCCTACCTGCTTTGAGCTCACTTTAAATCAAAGATGACTAACATGAGTAGGTGAGAGCTTTTATCTTGTTTTTGCATCATGTCGGGCCTGAATGCAAATTCACGCTCCCAAGGGTATCACAGGAGAAGAAAAAGAAAGAAAGCAAAACATCTACAGTACTTTGCTGGCAATATCCAGGGCAAACATGGTTGAGTGGGCTATGCCAGTCGTAAACCACGTCACAAATATACATTAGAGGAGTGGCTGCTACAAGAAGTGGCACACAGGTCGATATCCCTGACACATTCACCCTGGACACATATTACCACGACTGCCATCCCTGCTGTGTAATACCTTGAAAGTCATTGGGAGCTGCAAATTCCATTGGAAAGGTACTTTACAACAGATTATGGTTTTGCAGGCTGGAGTACTGAAAATTTTTATTCCACCATAAAACATTATAAAATCAAGTAAACAAGGCTCAAAACTCCCCAGGAGAATTGCCTTCTGCATGTATTTAATTACACACGGTGTAACACGCATTAAACTTTAGGAGGCAGAAGGGAAGTACGTCTGCCTGCAACAATTACATGTGGAATAAAAGCAGATCAATACTGCCCAATTTTCATGTCGACGACTTTGCATAAACTCATGGAAAACTGCCTCAGCAAGTAGTTATTATTGCTACTACAGTGCGATATTAAACAGTGGTCAAGGAAAAGAAGCTTTTGATACAGAAATAGCCTGCATAATACGGGCCTCCACTGTCAGGGTTTCAGTCAGCTACCTGTTCTTCACTATAAACATAGGATGATATAATGAAATAAAACAGAATTGGCTGTTATTTGTTATCAGTGGCATAAGTGCCAAAAAAAAAAAAATTAAAATTAATAGCAGACTAAGTCGAACAATGCGTTTTCTTAGTGCTTCTAATGGTTTGTCATGCTGAACTGATGCTTGGGTTTGTGCTCCTTAAAAAGCAGACTAATGTGTTCAAAGGAGAGAGAGAAAACTGAATTAACTCCTAGTTTGTGGGCTGCAATTTATCTGCTAAGTTTGCACACATGGATGAAAGAACATTGATCATGCCTGATTTCCCAAGGTCAGGCTGCAAGGAGGCTACTCCAGCTCACTCAGGATGAGTTCACAGCAGGAAGGGCAGAAGCTGCCTTAAGCTCTGATTGTTCCCCCAAAACTGGCAAATGTGCCAAAAAGACTGTCCAGCCCTCAGTTCTGACTTCATGAAAACTCTTCTTGCTCCTGGGAACATGCTCACTGCAAACTGTTCTGCCCATAGGGCCAAACGGCGCAAATGTCGTACCAAACTTTATATTCATGCATTTAAAGAGTGAGGACCACAGCAGAGCTTACCTTATTGCATGTGTTTAAGCAGGAGAGGAAAGGATTGAGAGTAGGGGTTCTCTCTGGCAATGCCTATTTGAAAGAAGTTGTTGCATTTACTGGAAGTCCAGGGTGAGACAGAGTCTGGATGCAGATACCTCCATCCTGTCAATAAGCAGGTCCTCTGCATCGGACACTATCACTTACCATACCTGCAACACATCGCTTATTCGCATTCAACTCCCTTGTCTGCCCAGCAATTTTTGTTGCCAGGGGTCTGATTCCAGGGTTGCTGTGTTTACAGCCACAGTGAAGTTCATGCTCCCCGAGTAGAGACACCCTACCAACGCTTCCATTTCCTGGAAAACTCACTTACTTCACACAATATAATTGCACATTATAAAATCACAGCTGGGCATCCAGTAAAGCAATCCAACAACAATTTACTAGTAACATGAGAATAATTCTTCCAGCTACATTTTGTGTTAATGACTGTAGGTCACCGTGGTGTGGGTACTCAGCTATGGCTTCTTCACAGGCCACCGTTGTCAATAACAGCACCTGGTTGTTCAGAGCTCTCCAAAGCAAAATCTGCAAAAGGAGTCTCTTTTATACCAGTTTCCCTTCTATGTTCCCTTTTGCCTGCTTTTATAATACGGTGTCTACAACTGATTTGAAGAGAGCAAAGAGGAAATAACAAATGCTATTTCTTAAGGGGTTTTGGCATTCCAGTGTTTCATTTGGCCACTGCTCTGTTACATAGAAGACATTTTTCAGGTGGTACTGGAGGGTCTGCTAAGTGGGGCTCCAACAAGCAGATCACGTTTTTTGCACGTATTTTCTTTTCCCTTTCTTTGTAGCATTGGATGCAAGCTTTGTAAAGCCAATACTGCTCTGAAAATGAGATACATATTTTGTGGTTGCTTAAGCTACAGCTCTTTTCAAAATCAACAACAACAAAAGAAGGGTCTAGTCAAAAGTATCTCATTTGCAGTTATCAAGATGACAAGGTCAATTTGAACTGGAGGGCTCCAAGTTTTAATCACGTCTCCTCCAACTCGCTATTAGTCATGGGGTAGAAACTCTTTGCTGGTAGTGGACTCAAGATTAGATTTTAACTCACTTTCACAGCACTGTCCACCCCTAGATCTTCATTGCATTCTTCAGGTTAGAAGCCTGACTTTCTACAAAATAACAACACAATATCTGCTTCTATATAGAGCAATTTTTCTGAAGTCTTGCTGTTGTTCAGCGCAAACAGTTTAGTCACCAATGCCTACAGCAACTAAAGAACAAACTTTCTCAAAGTGCAAAGCTCCTATGGTAAGCCTCCTTCCTATGTATATAGTCGTAAGATCACAAACGGTACATTAGCTCCTTAGGGTGCCTTTTCTTTAAGGTGCATGTATAGATATATACATATCTGTGTCGGAACGGCTTTTCAGAAAGGCACATCTTTCCAGTCATGCATGGCTGAAATCAGTGAGGAAGAAGCATCTAATGTGCATGGACCAAGTTTGTCTGTTTGGGGCAGTGTTGCTTTGCACCAGGACAGTTAAATAAGGGATGCTTCTTACAGTGCAGTGTCATTTCTCCAATCACATTTTTTCACTCCTAGGAGCTGCTGGGCCCATTAGAATAGTGGATCAGCTCCAGAAAGGAGGCTTTGAGGCTTGATTGTACCCAAGTGTTTTGGTTTGTACTGGTGGGACTGATAAAAAGCATGGTTTTCAGTCTTTTTCTGATTTGGGACTTAAATAAGCAAATACAATAATGCCTAAAGGAGCAGTATCTTCCTTCAGGCTCCTTCCTTAACCCCCCTTTGTTTTGTCACGCAGTACAAAAAGCAGCTCTCAACTTTAGGACATTGCTTAGAAACCACTCAGGCTTAACCTATAAATCAGTGACGATGTTCTCAGTACCTGCGTTGGTCTCAAGAACATAGGAACATAAGCTGGCTCTGGTGTGACATGGTCACAAAATAAAACTACAGGTAGTTACTACAAAAGGTTTTACGCAAACTCTTTCTGAATTTATGGTGTTTTCCAGCAACAAACAGAATTCAGTTCCAAAAAAGAAACAGTGAATGACACAATAAAGTGTTAGAATGACAGCATTGTATCTGCTGATACAGACTGAAACAAATTTGAGGTTAACAAAGAGATGGAAGAATGAACGGAAATGGAATGGGATTCCTATGAGTTCTATTTCCCTAGGGTGGAATGTACATTCAAACCATTTTAGCTATCTCCCTGAAAAGATTATGCAGAGGAGGATAAATAACTAATAATAAAAATGAATCACACAGTGACATGTGTCTTTAAAGATCTCGCTCTGACAAATGAATCTGTTTCAACCAGCTCCCTGCTTAATTCTTAATATATAGCAGGAAATCCATACTGGAATCAAGTATTTGACTCGATTTTACTGCCATCAGAAAACACGTAATACACCTTCCTGCAGACTCAGCTGAAATAAAAATCAACAGCAGAAGAAAACTTACTGCATTCTGCAATGAAATTAAGTTACGGCATGTGTCACTTCATGAAAAACACGGGATGTAAATGCGATCAGTATTGCTTCTATGGGTAGCTCATGCTGTACATGCTAGCTTTTTACTAAATCATACATGACCAGAAAGGTATATGCAAAAGCTGGCAGCCTTTTTTAATGGAAAGAAACTTCAAACCAATGACTATTCTGACTCAGATATGATTCTGTGTTTCTTTCCATTGCTTTGGTCTATGCATTTAGGAATAGACAAACATGATTTTTACATTAAGAAAATTATTTGAAAATGCAGACCCTATCAGCTGGTGCTGTGCTATGCAACCATATAAATCCAGCAACGTAACACATACAAAAATATCATTCAGGATTGGAGATAGAGGATGCTGCTTTGGGATTAATACAAGAGGATATTTCAGAAGGAGCATATATCTCCTATAACTGTTCCAAAATAAATGGGATCCTGTCAATTATATGGTACACCTTGACTAGATGTGTGCAGATAAAGCCCCAAATTCACAAACCCCATTTTACTTAAAGACAGATAAACACCTGATTGTGGTTCACAAAGTGGTCCTCAGAGTACTGTCCTGGCCCAGCCAAGGGCATCGCACACTGTGTTTGTGGCCCAAAAGGAGGTGTGTTTGGGCAGGAGTGCCCTGGACTTCTTTGCCACCCAGCACTCCATACCTTGAGGCTGTGGCTGCAGGAGGTTCCGCTCTGTCACTGCAACTGATTCATCTCACATTATCTAGCCGTGCAGAAAGGTCAGAAAAAAGGAGCAGCATCAGCTCTTCTTACCTTTTACTCTGCTTTCATTATTTTTCCTCTATCACTGTAACCTTGTCTTTAGCAATTGAAAGGAGAGCAAATACATTTCCTCCTATACTTCTTGAAGACTGTTCAGGGGGTCAATTTTCACCAGTACCCATGAACCAGGAACAGATCGGGTAAATCAGCGTCTCTCAATCACAGTGCTGTGAAGCAGGATGACTTGCACAATGCTCTAAACATGGTACACATATCAATTTGATTTTAATTTTCCTTGAGCTTCAAAGTATTGGCATCTATCACCTCTAAAGACACCACTTACTTTTTTCACCACTGTGTATAGAGGAAGAGGGTTTGTTCCTGCAAAGGCAACACCCCTTAATGACAGAGAATGCATATACGGCAGAAAAAATCCTCCTCGCCTTGAACATACGGCTGTCCCGAAATGGGGATTTCAAAAGTGCCAGAAATACAGAAATTTTATTACAAAACAGGAAAAATATGGACTATGGAGCACTCTGCAGAACATTACGCAGATACCGTTTTATAAACATAACATCCCAGAAAAACCTCAAAAAGAAGGACTTTGTTCATAAAGATTTTGGCTGTTAGGAAAAGGCAAGCTTAGAAACCTGAGATAAAGCTCACCATGTAGGATACGTGAATCTTCCTGAGTGCAATGCATCTGTAGGCAAATTTGCCTTCATAATGCCAACACACTCTTCTGAAAGCATAACTGGGACTTGGGAGATGCAATAAGCCCCACACTGCTGCTGTAAGCATGGACCAATTTAACTCACCAGTTTGATCATGAGAGCGTGGAGAACTATTTTGTGTCTTAGTATGAATCTTCCAGTAAATCTGATATATGCTAAAATGCTCTTTTCTTTTTAATGGAAGGCAGTTCAATGAACTGGCTTAGAAAACAGACAAACCAGCCTGCCTGGAGAAAAAGGTATTCATCGTCCTTGCTGAAGCAAGAGCTCACAGGCAAGGAAAACTGTAGTGACTTTCTGCACCCTTCCTTACTTAAAAATAAATTCCCCTAGAAGGGGGTTCTACTCTGTTTTTCCAACTTAGAAGTCACAGCTGAAGTCTGGAATATGTCTCCGTGTTCTAACTGAATTTAAATGTACGGAGAGAAGGGTATGAGATCACAAAGAAATCCAGACTCCTGAGCTCTCCTGTCTGTACTCAGGCCTTCTTCCTGTTTTATAGGATCTGGTGAATATGTTATAATCATAAAAATTATCTCAGTAAGAGGGTCATTTGACAATTCCTTCTCTCTCCATTTAATTCACGCACAAAATCACGATAAAGGGAAAATTAAAACAAATCCTTCTGGCCCCACTAAGAGTTAACTTTCTGACATCTTTGTGAAATACAAAAATCAGGGGCAGGGGAAGATGTGAAAGGTACAGGAAAGAAAAAGAAATCTCTTGTACATGGGAGCAAAAATTACCAAAGCCCAAAACATCCCACTGAAATACACAATTGTTACAGGGAAATCACCTCCTCAGTTCAGATGGTTTAAATCAAATCAAGATCAAATGGTTTACTGATTTATAGACAGCACATAAATAACTGCTGCTCTGCGACCTATGTGTTCAGGATCAATACCAGTGATGGAGGGGATTCATCACAACACTAGACACTTGCAAAGTGTTAATATGTCCTTTGTCCTTGCAGACCCCTGCCACCTCTAAGACACAGCCCTGCGGGTACACGAGCGCTCATGCCCTGGCTGGGAGGGCTGCAGTCAGCCCCTGGCCCTCCCTGGCTGCCTGCCCCAAACACATTTCATGTGATAACCACTCCTTTGAAGCTGGCTTCTGCTTTTTCCAATGTCTCTTCCTAATTCATATTACTGTTTAACCCAACTGATGGTCATCTTCCTCAGTTACTCCACCAGTTCTGGCAAACCCCCTCTCAGGTAGCTTTTGGGTGTTTATGTGAGCAGGCTTGTGCTCACCTTTCTAGTTCTGCAGCTGCTGTTACCCAGGCCACCCACCCAAAAGGAAGGGTAGTACAGGTCCCTTGACATTCACCCCTGTCCTCAAGAACATGCCGTGCATAATCTTCTACTTAAAGCTAGATGAGCAACAGAAATAAAGGCAGAGAACTGGACTGACTGGAGAAGCCGTGCTGGATCTGAAGATCTCCGGCACAGCAGCAGGGTAGACATTACAAGCTGAAGAGACACTACATCTGCATGAGATTGTGTGCTTTAGAAAGAGGAAATAACAAATTTCTAGAGAGAATCACGTCATCATTTAGCACCCAGAAGACAGTTTCAACCTTACAGTCTATCAGTTCAGGAGAAGCATCTCAGCTTTCCATCTATGTCCATCTCTGAAATAGGCGAACCTCTTACAATTAGACCCATGCAGCTATCTCAAAAGCCAGAGCATGCAACTTTGTGCAATTTTTCCCAGCAAGCACTTGCTGTGCGTTCGAACGAGCAGTACTCCTGACAACACAATTCACGCTTTAAATATGGAACTTCTTGATATAAAGGCAGCTACAAACATGTTTTTCATTTGCATTGTAGCAACAAAAGCTGAGCTAAATTAGAGCCTTAATAAAAAGAAATGAGTGCATGACATAAATTATTTCTTTTACAATTAGATTTTGAATACGAGTTTTATAATAATAGACTTTCCATACTGTCAGAGTCAAAACAACTCACCCAGCTGCATTTCTTCTGAAGTACTGTATTTTGGTTAAAACATCTGGACTGCACAGAAATCATTTACTGCAAAACCCTCCCAATTACTCACTGTTTCTGACTCAGTCTAACAGCTGTCTTTCCAATGGTTCACAAAGTCAAGATCAACGAGTCAAGTTGCAGGTTGTTTATTTAAGATTTAGTTAATTTTATCATTCCGACAAACTACAGGTTTTATTCTAAGAAAAATGAAGTATTGTACTATAAATGCTTAGTGCAACCAAACGGTGGGTGTCACCTAATTCACATTTGACATGGCCATGCGGGGGTTTGGGCCCTAATTCTCTTAAAGACGCATGCATTAATTGCATGAATTATCAGACATTCACTACAACTACTGAATAAAGCAGAAAAGCTGAGAAAGGGCACTTTTTCCTTACCTCATTTATGACAATACTATCAATCATGCAACATAACCTATGTAGGTGCTTTTCTGCCCACCTGGAAGTGGTTACAGCATTATGTCCTGAACACTTTCAAAAGCACCTATAGTATCATTCATGATACTTCATTCTGACTCCTTTCAAGGTGTCAGGCACTCATCATTTCTTTTTATAAACCAAAGTACTTGCCAGGAGCTGCCTTTCCTTCATCAATACCCACATGCATCCCAGTTCAAACATTTGAAGGCTGACTGATTGTAAGCAACAGTGGCGATGTCTAAAGCAGCCTTTGTGCAAACGCACCATTTCTAAAACATCAAATGTAACACTAGTGCTTCAGCATATGCTGACATCAAAATTAGTTGAAAAGATAGAGTTTTCTCAGCAAAACCTTTAACTAGACCTTTAACAGGAGCTTCATGACTCAGGTCCTAGACTGCTCACCGCTCTTACATCACTCTATATACTCCAATATGTATCTGTTACTTTATGAAAGCTACTGTGTTAATGTCAAATCTTCTTTGGGCAGGGGTGATTCATGTAACCACATACCAGCAAGCAAACCCACCCTCATATCAATTATATATTTGTTACAGAGAGAAGGTATGGTGCTCTATGTACTGCATCTTCCTAGTACAGACATTTCCATCTAAACGCTGAACAAAGTTCTGGCTTCTCCACAGACAGTGGGAGCGTTGTCCTGAGTGGGACTCCCAAAAAGAAGCCCACAGGCTGGATTAAGTGCTCAATGTTCTGTCACTGCCGTACACCTCAGTCCCAGTGAGTGACTGAAAGGTGAAGGATGCTTGCAGCCAACATGCAAGAAGACTGCTGGGTAAGAATGGGAAAAGGGCTCTCGGTTTAATTACTGATTCCTTTCTCTTTGTTCTTTCTTTTGGCAAATCTGGTTCAGATAGAAGATACCTAATAGGTATCTACCTGTACCTAATAGGTACTGGGGAACAGAACCAGAGCACTCCTTCTCTGTATTTATCTTTGCTCTCACTAAGCTTTATTGAAGGATCATTTTTCTCCTACAAAACAGCCAGAGAGATGGAATGATCTTTGGAATTCAGACTTGTGCTTTTAGTAAAAGAAAAGGCTACACATAGGACCTTGCTTCTGCTCACACTAACATTTATGCATGCACTTAATTCTCCCCACCTGAGTGCAACTGTGCATCTGCAGAACTGGGGCCAAAATAATTAAGAGTTTACACAAGACTGAGACAGGGAAGCATTCCATTACCACGATGAAACCTTTGCAGCGTTATAAAACAGTCAATTTCTCAGAATAAAACAGAATATTTGTTGCTAATCAAAGGTAAATAGTCTATATTTAAAAGCATAAGAATATATAATATCTAACATCTCCATAATCCATGGTTATTTTTATTTCACTAATGTTTATTGCAAATGGAAGAGAGAGAAAGAGAAAGCCTTCCCTTGTACTATCAGAGACACTTGGGTTACATTTTTACATTAGGTGGCACTAATTCCCTATTAACTGGTATTAATGTAATATGCAGGAAGACTTCATAAAGCTAATGCATAACTGTTACACTTCACAAAGCATATAGTACAGTACTAAATGCAAGCTTTTCTATAACTTTCTTATACAAGTTATAATAACCTTCAGATGTTCTTTAGCGCAAGCAAGTCAGATCACGTTTTGAGATGCTGGGCAGTTTCAGAACCCTCGACCAGCCTCAGATGTCCAGTACATGTCTCTGTCAACTGACACCATAAGAAACTGGTGTTAAATCAGATAATTAACTAATCTTCATTGGGACAGATAGTAGAAAACAATTGCCAAGGGAACTATTTGCATTCAATTACAAAGTAACTTTTTATTACACACTAAAAGAGTTTCCTATCCATCAATAAAAAGGTGCAAAACAATGTCATCTGCTGTAAAGAGTGAAGTGGCACAGTCATGTCGCAGTACAGATGTAAAGCCTTGGCATGCCTCACTACTGAGTGCACTGGGTTAGAGACTGTGATTCCCTTTTGCAATGCAGCACATGCCCTGCCAAGCCCAGGCAGAGGGCTTGGTGAGCCACAGTAAAACTCCTGATTTCAGAGCAGTCACACTGCGATGGGAGGAAAGGCGAACCAAGAGGCAATTTGCTAAGAAAATACAGTAAGAGATAGCTGTACAGGCACAGTAATGCAATGCAGACAGATGTTGCATGGTGGCATTGAACCCTCTTAAGACCAGCTCCTGCATGCTAAGTACCTAAAGCGATGTGTTAGCATTGCCTGCCTTGTGTCTGGAGTAACTTGGGCACATCATGTGATAGGCAAGCTCACAGAGAAAAGTGCAAGCTGGGCACAGTGGTTAGTTGTCGAAGAATCCAGTAAGCCTGCTTCATTAAATGGAGCAGTGGGCTCCAAGCAGCAAGTCTGAGCACAGATGTCATTTTATCCATGTAAGGATTATCTGTAAAATAACTATGACTTACTGCCCAAATTTGATTTTGATTTAGAAGTCAAGCCCTCTATTCACGTCTGCTGATTCACATAGTTTAGAGAAACCCAGGCACAGTGAACGATGTTAGAGACTGTTTATCATTCTCTGTTTAAACATACATGCACTCCTACACATACAAAGACATTAGCGCTTTTCCACGGCACCTAGCACATTTTTCACTAGCTGTATTGTACAATCCATCGCCTCATGGCTCCCAGCTCGGTGGCATTTTGTTACAGTGCACCGTGATAGCTACTGATAACTGCCAGGTTAATTGCTCAGGAGAGTCACAAGTTCTACTTGCAAGCACTAACCCTGGAAAATAATTGGCAAAGCTGTGGGGTGGCTTTTCAAAGGGAAGCCTTTTAATGGATTCATGAATCAGGTGTGAGAAATCTCAAGAAGGAGCAGAAATGAACAACTGAGTGAAATCAGAGGAAATGGCTTTTCTGGAAAGTACAACTCAGAAAATGTGCAGAATTAAATAGAAGTTAGAAGGAGAATTCTTAAGGGAAGAACATGTGGAAATTTCTTTTTGACAAAGTCCATGCTAACACAGTCCTAAAGAAAAGACAATAAAAGAAAATAATCAAGATTAATTTCTTTTCAACATTCTAAAAATATATGTGGTTAATTTGCTGTTCAGACTAACTAGGAAGAGTTTTACAGAGCAAAGAGCATCTCCCAGCCAAGTCTTGCTCCCTGCTGGAGGCAGCGATCCGACAACAAGGATATGTTCCCACATACTACGTACCCCAAGCCAACCGTCATGGGTTGCAGATGTTCAGGTATTCAGTTATCAAACCTTCCCTTCTGCTGGCTCCTACCACTGTGCCAGCAGCCTGGGGAGGCAAGAAGCAGAGAGCTGGTAGGCAGCATGTCAGAGACACAGGAGGGACCTTCCTAAAATCACAATCAGCACTTCTCTGCGGCGGTTTCCTTTCTTAGGTGGTCAGCATTTTTAAAGGTTTGACCCTATTGTTTTCTACAGAACCAATTTCCTCTTCTCCTAAGCTTTTAAAACTTTTCTTATCTGTTTCCTATGCTATTTCAAGCAATTCCTGTTTCAAAGGCTGTTTATTCTGCTGACAGGTAGGCATCTGACAAGGTATTAATCTAGTATATTATAAACTATTCTGGGTACAACCACATTTACAGAGTTTTACATTAACAATGATTTCCTTCTCAAAAGTCTCCCAACCAGAGAGAAGGAATTATCTAGCATTGTTTCTAAAGGCAGTTAGTTTCCACGTTGGATCTTCCCCATGTTACATCTACTCCAGTATTTGGGCCTTCAGGTAACTGCAAAAAAAGAAGTGTGTTGGATTGTTTTCCAAGAATTGCCTGGTTGGTTTCCCTAATTTGCTGGGACTTGATGTAAAGTTAGTTGTAATAAACTGTGTAACTGCAATAGTACTGAGACCATTTCCCACCAAAGCCAAATGGATACAGATTTATACAAGGTTAACCTAAAAAATTGAAAGTGCGCAATGTAGAGTGAGGAATAAAATAAAGACTACTTAGGAAGAAGTGCTTGGAAACTGAAAATGCATTAGGTAAGGTAAACAAAATATTGTATAAAAAGTCTACCTGAGGTTTGTTTGGTATGGAAGGGACTGCCCAGGGAAGCTGTGAATGATCCATCGCTGGCAGTAGTCAAGGCAAGGCTGTGCAGAGCCTTGGATGGCGTGGTTTAGTGTGAGATGTCCCTGCCCACGGTAGGGGGATTGGAACTATATGATCCTAAGGTCCTTTCCAACCCTAACTGTTCTATGATTCTATGATTTTTTGCCTTTATAGGCTTGGTCAACCTAACAGCATGCAGTTCATGTGGAACAAACTCACGTCTGGGTCTAGAAAGAGCAAGGTCCAAAATCAAAGCCCGGTTTTTTTTCTTGGTTTGTGTTTCAGTATCATTGACAACATTAGTTTCAAATCTACATTGCAATGTCATATTAGAGCAGTAAAGGAGCATTCCATTTACACAGTTCGCATTTTTAAGTGAACTGTTCATTGTAATGGAAGTGATTTTGCAGTTGATGTAAGAAAAGTAAAATGTGGTGAAGGTCAGGAGGAGGCTGAGAGAAGACAGCTCTGTGCACATTATAGTTAAACCTAAGCCAAAAGCCTACATTTGAATATTAGGACCTCTTTACATTCCAAAGCTTTGAGGAATAGCTAAAAATTCCTACATAAACCATCCTAAACTCTCCTTAGGGCATTACCGAACTCCATTTGAATTTCTGTAGCTCAAGTCTATCATCGCTGCTATGAACACAATGATAACCGACTTTAACTGGCACTGAAGTGATTTCCTCAGATCTGTGGCAGGCCTATATACACAAGCATCTTAGCCTTTTCCTACTGGAGCTGCAGGAACCTCCTCAGTCAGGTTTCCCACTGCTCTGTGTCCAGTAAAAAAAGTATGTGGATTTTGCAACCCCACACAAAAATCAAGGAGATGAGCTTCTGCCTTTGTTATAAAGAGCTGCAAGTAACTTTTCAAAGCCATGTCAGCTTTGTACAAGGCCCCAGACTAAACAAAGCAGGAGTGCAAGTCCCGCTATGCTGTTGGTGATTGTGAAATGACACGAGAGAAGAGCAGCAAGGGAAGGTGAATGGGGAGCATTGTGGCAGGTGTGATGTACAGTTTGGGAAATCCCAGACTGAAGAAGAACTGAGTCTGCCCCATTCAGCTTACCAAGAAATGTGGCAGGCTTTTTCTGCAGGGGAGGAGAAGAGTGGGGAATGAGACGTTGAGAAGAAATTTCACTGATGTACTGACTTTCATCAATTCATTGAATTACATCATTTCATTATATTCCATTCATATACCGAATTATATTATTATATTATATTAGTATATTATATTATTATATATTAATGTCTTGAATTATGTTATTATAGTGAATTGATTCTATTTTATTCATATATTGAATTACATCATTTCATTGATGTATTAATGAATGAAAGAAAATACTGGTTATTAAGAGCTCTGTAACAAAGAAAGAATTGTCCAAAGATAACAAATGGCTTGAAGTAAAGACAGACTGACTGCTTACTAATGGCAACATGAACATGGGGAGACTGCTAAGAGTCCACCAACAGCCTACTTTTACTTCTTTATGACAACACTGGACACTTCTCTAGAGTAAATAACTCTGCCAGATACCAAAGAAGTTTTCATCAAAGCAAGTATTTTTGCCCTACAGAAGACAAAAATGTTAGAGTTCATGATAGATGAGGATTAAGACAAAAGCTTTAATGCTTTCTTCTGTATTAAAAAATATTGATTTCTGAGTAAATACATGAAGAACAGCCCATTTTCTTACGTTCACTGCAAAAGGCAAAAGAGGCTCAGCTATCATGCATGAGAAACTATACTGCAGCCAATGAAAATATCCAGAATAACTGTAAATCACAGTCAGGAGTTAGCAGATGGTGCATTTTAATACAGTAATGTGACCTGAAAGGAAAAGCTATAGGAAGCAGAATATTAACAAATGTTTTTTCTCTCCCATGCCATATCTCCCCTAATGTTCGTTCACTGCAAGAATTAGAAGAAATCTCTTCTGCCTCATTTGCTCTGTTTAGCCTTTTGCACAAAAGCTGCTCTGAGGTCTGTGAGAGCCATCATAAAGTCTGAGTAAAGGCTTGTGAATTTAGTAGGAGGGATGTTGCTTATAAGTTTGGTCCTTTAAAATGTTTTTAAAACTTGGAAGATGCAACACCCATCCAAACATTGAAGTCCTATTAATGTAGCAGTGCCAGAGCACTGAGTGATGAAATGATAGCGGATGCCATGCTCACTGGTAAAGGGAATGACATGATTTGTGCTATCCCGAGGAGGGGTCACAGCAGAGGTCTTGCTAAGAGTGTGAGAAATGCAGCTTTAATGTACCAACAGAGTGACATTACGGAAAATTAGGTTTTGTACAGTGGAAAAAGCAAGTATGAGAAGTGGCTATGGGAGCATTTGTAATTACTGGCCATTCTGCACTCATGGCTGAGGTGATGTCTGCAGCATGCTTTTTAGGAGTAGAGCAAAACACTGTGCACAAAAAAAATCAGCATGTCTGTGTGAATGACAACCGTGGAATGGCTTGCACACTATTTATTTATACCCTAAACCACAAATTCTTAGGTCATCACGTACAAACACTTCCACGGTCTTCCAGCCTTCACAGTGCCTGGAAGAGCTGTCCTCAATAGGCGGATACTGGCTGTGATGAAATGACACTGAGAAATGTGAGACAGACTATCACTGCAGTCCCACAGTCAGTCCCTGACAACACTCATTAACAGCACCAACATGGATATAGAGCATATTCAAAACACCAATTCCTTACATACAACACCCCAAGAGTAAACGACAACCATTGGTGCACGGCAGCAGGAAAATCAAACTCACTTCTATTTCTGAATAGTTTCCCCCATGAACGATAGAGCTTTACTGGACTCCAAACAGCAGCAAGGCCAATGGCGTTGCCCTGCGTCAGCTTGTGCTCTCTATAAACATGCCAACAGCCAGCTATTGTCATGAGCAGGGCTAGAGAAACAGCGATGTTAAGAATATATTGACACTCCTATCCACGTCTTTTCCTGCTTAAGTCTGTCAGGAGAGGGTAAGATGGGGAAAAGAAAGAAGTCAGTATTACATACACCAAACCCAACGTTACACTTGAACCACTTCATCTGAACTATATACGTGGCTACACAAGGACTCGTACTACACTCAAATTTTGTGTTGCATCTCTGTTGAAAACAAGTTTGGATTTAAATGCTATTCCAGATATGAAAAGGCATTTTATTGAACAAGCTCTAGCATCATTATTTCAATTATAAAAATAGTTAACTTTACGTACTGCATTACCAGACAGCAAATACAGGTCCCAAGGCAAACACAGTATTTTCTCCTGTTCTGATGCCTGTTCTCTTTACCTTCCCTTCCATGTCATCTCTCCATTTTCCTTTCTCTGGCCCATCTCCTCCTTACCATTACCAAGCAATGGGAGTTAACAACATAAGAGAAGGTCTCAGCCTCCCTTACTGTTGTCAGGCTGTGGCAGACCTGCAACAGCTGCCTGCTGGTGCTGGCAGAACTGATGCTTTCTATGGGGAATGTTGTGCTTAAAAAGTCTCATGTACTGCTACACTAAAATTCAGTATCCAGATTACTGATAAGTTAGCAGCAGGGGTAATCTCACAGCAGCATCTGAACTACCAAACAAGCAAAATATAAAACCTGAGCACATCAAAGTCCAAGAGCCCTCTTGCAATGCCTGGGTAAAAAGCACAGAACTAACGTATTCCCATGGTGTATGTTTTAAAATCCATGTGGGCAAAGAAATTCATTCCTAAACTTCTCCTGCTGTGGACTTTTCCAGTAGGAAACAGCAGCTTTGAATATCGATTTAGTGTTTGTGTTTGGAGGGGAACATCATTGAGAAGTACAACTTCACCTTATTACTGCTACAATAAATGCAAGAACCCTTGCCTTTCCTCTGGCTGAATAGCACCAAATCAATGTTCCCCAGGTAGAGATCTCAGTGATAGGCTTAGTTACAACATTCTTTTGTATTATTTCTTCCTTTTAGCCCTTCTGAGGAATGGAAATTACATCAGTGCATCAACCTGGATCGCTGTGCCTTAAATCAAACCTTTCTGCTCTGTATTCTCATTCGATGTGCGCAGTTTTATCTGACTGCCTGGGATTTTTAACTATGTTTCTGGAGAGCTCTTGTGACCTAAGCCACAGCTTCAACTTATTTTTACAGTAACAGCAAAGAGCCAAGTAAGAGGTGTGGCAGCTAAAAGATGTGTCATGTTCCAGACCAAAATATTCAGGGCCTGCAGCCTCTCTTATCAGAGAGGCAGCTTCCTGCCCTCCACGTGCTGATTCAGGTGGTGACATGGAAAAGCTCTGAACTGAATGATGTTCTCCAGGTGTTCTAAGCTGAGGGCAATGTCCCCATAAAAAATGTGGCTCTTTGCATTTCCAAGTGCATAAAAAACATGGGCATATTTAGTTTAAAGTAAGATGAAGGATGATGTATCATGAATAGCTGTTATATCACTAAGGAAACACAAATATTCACTAGTTCCTAGCAGGTCTGCAAGGGCTATGCAAATGTCACATGGGGCAGAATTACTGTGGTTCAAATATGGATGTATCTGGAGTGGACACATCTATGAGAGCAAAGAAATACTGCAAACCAGTTTAGGAAATCAAATAAAGAAGGGGAAAAAAGCTGTAAAGTAATTGAAACTTCAAAGGTAATGTAGGCAGGGAAAATTTAATTACCCAGTTTAGAACATGACCAAGGCACTTCTGATTAATAGTCCTCCTTGGTGACACCTGCTGAGGGAAAGTTAATCAAGTGTTAGGGGCCAGGATCTCGATGCAGTATCACCCTCTGGAAGTCCAAAATACTCAAGGTGAATAACGGGGTAAGGTGCAGCACTGATTTGGGCTGTGGAGGAGGAGGGAATGACAGCACTGATTACTTATCCATAAATACCACGTCCTAAAAACATGATGAGTTTCCCTTATCAGCTCTCCTATCAAGCTACTAACAAGGTAAAGGCTGACAGCTTAGAAATCACAATGAGATTGTAACTCAAGGAGACGTGACAGCAGGTATCATTTTATGTTATTTCCAAATGGCTTTGGTTCCTTATCAGACTGTGCCCATCATCTGCCAACACAACTACGTTCATTGTTGAAAGAATGAAACAGTATTTCTTCCTAAGGTTGGCTATATTTTCATTAGCCTGTTGCGTCAGCTCCTGAGCTTTGGCTAGTTGTTGCTTCTTAACTGAGAACGTACATAAGAAATCTTTAAACCACGCCTCAAACAATCCTGAAATACTTCCCCTAAAGGCTACCTTCTCTAATGAAACTGCTAAGCGTGTGACTTCAGTCTCTGAAGGCAACCCTACCTTTCCGACAAGGCATGCTGTCCCAGGTGTTGACAGGTACATGTCATCCCTCTGACAAAAGCACACAGGACAGTTTTGTGTGGTAAGCACAAACTGCCAACCTTTTCCCCATTATAAGGGGATTGTATGTGTTATGTGTGGATTTGCAGTCAGTCCATGAGGTCAGCATGCCAGCTCCTAGCTTCCAGGATAAAATTGTCACTGTAACTGCGTTACTGACTTTGCAAATACATATTGCATACACACTGTTTTTTTTCACTTCTGCTCAAGACAGTTTATCTTATTTGCCCCATACAATTAATCCTTGTGAATTAAAGAAAATTAATGAAGAAATAAACTCAGAAGCATAGTCCATTCAAATTCCTTAATTAAACTGAACACTACTAACTTAAACACTAGGCTTGCAGTTTAAGTTCTTAGTCTTTTACCCAGTATACCCAGTAATACCAGTATCATGGGAAATGCTATATCTTTCTTCTTCCCTATGCTACAGTTCACATACTTCTAGAATACTGTGGTAAATTATATCTGGCAGAAACAGAGTGAGAAATGCCCTCTCATTCTCTTTGACATTACAAAGCACATTCAGATGGGAGCACATGGAAAAAAAAACCCAAACCCCCAAATTACACACACACACAAATCAAACAAATCAAAACGCAGCCAATTTTTTCCTTTTTTTTTTCCTCCTAAAACAGTTATTTGTTAGATAAAAAAATGTGCCAGCAAGCCAGTGTAAGCTGAGGCAATATTTAAGTACACTTATTCTGGTATAAAGGCTTGGCATACAAAAAAATGCTAATCTGAAATCTTTTAGATGAGCATTTCACAACTTCAGTCAAATTATTTGTGGCATTCATTTGAAAACATACTCCAATATGCCAGCAGAATATGAGGCCAAGAAAAACACATTCCTGATTATTTGTTTGTCACTTTAAGTTACCCACACTTTTCCATACAGTATATTAAAAACCCCCAAAATTACAAGTTGGCTCGCCTACAGGAATGGCTATGAAAACAGGCTGTAAAACCTCAAGTATGTTGTAATGTTTTGCATATATACCCAACCTACACTGCAGTTAAAAATTACAGTGTGCTGGTAACTTGGTAAGACAATTCTGCAGGTAAGCAGAGCTAAGCACTGAAAACCCAAAGTAAAATACTAATTTTAAAAAACCCTCTAATTAAAAGATATCTGAATTTGCTACTTTTAAAAATGCACCATTCCGTCACCCAACTCCACTCCTTTTATATGCAATAAACAACAATGCTTTAATTAAGGTGTAGTACTCTTTGCTGGTTCAGATCATGAGGTTTTAGGCAACCTTTATTTCATCCTGCTCCCCAGCCCTCTGATATTGCTGTTTGTCTGCACTGTGGCTCTTGCACAAGATGAATCCTTTTTGGGTAGTGCTACCCCAGAAGACATGCATTAGCAGCACATGTATTGCACCCAATTGCAAACAGCTGCTCAGTACATGCAAGACAGTCTGAATCAATAAAAACTGACAAAGCCTGAAATATGGCACTCTCACTACTGTTTCACTCTACAGGTACACTCTTCTCAGTGCATGCTACTAAATAATCTAGTCAGTATACCCATTTCAGAAACACTCACCACACGTTGTGAGACTCAGTAACTGTGGGTAGCAAAATTCCTGTTGAATTATTACAATAAAAGCATTCCAACTTTCAACTCTGCCAGCTAACCAGTATCAACATTACAACTTCTTCTAGACAAAAGCTATTTCTGAAGGACAGAAGCAAGGACAATAATCAGGGATGTGTTAAGTTATAGCTACGTGTATTAGGAGGGTTGCAGAGCAGGGACTCAGTATTAGCATTACCTTTAAACTAGTTAAAGTTTGGCCACGGCTATGCCAGCTAGGATGCACTGGTGTGAATTACAGCACAAACTGACCGCACTTGACAGAGCTCCTGGGTATGGAGCATAGCTTGACTTGTGCCTACGCTACTGCCACTTCACTGCCTATAGTTTTTCAAGTTAGAGAAAGCTAACACATTTTACACACTTTTACCTCTGAAACATGATGCTGGTACCCCCAAATCTGAGAGGAAAGCAAAGACAGTTGGAAAAAGAAAAAGGCATGAGGACAGTAATGCCAGTCAAGAGAGGCATAAAGGGCATGATGCAGAAGTAACTTTCTTCGTGTCCTAATCTTTGTAGTAAGAACATGTCAGTTAGGCAAAACCTGCAAATTTGCCTTCACTTGCAAAATCACCTGATTTTCACTTTTTAATTGACAGCATGTGAAACAGCCCTAGGCCCAATACTAACTTTATTTGCCAATGATTTTTTACACTTACCGAGAGCTGAAAGGACTGCTTAAACCTGCAGCTGTTGGGATGCAGCTCCATCACAAGCACGTGAACATTGGCTTTGCCCGGAGGGTCTGCAAGTGTGGAAGAGTCTGCGCTGTACCCTCTAATAAGGAAACAAGGGGGTTTTACATCAGTGGGCTGGAAAATATCTGCTGTGAAAACAGTGTTCCTTTTTCCTTTGCCTTGCAATTGAAGCATTACCTCTTTACACATCCATTCAGCACAGCTGCAAAGAACACTTACCTAGCGCAGCTTGCTCTTTGGCACAGATTTCCCCTTCACCTTGAATGAGAGTTCAGGAGTGGGTAGGATCTATTGCCTTTCCATTCATGGGTGCAATCCAAGGGTACGATCCAAAAGATGTTCCCGTATAAAAGTCAGCTGCTGTCTGAAAAACAAAGCAATATAAAATGTTGAAGACTAAACTAACAGGAAAATATTCAACTGCACTATACACTCTCTTTGGGAGATGCCTAAAATAACCCCCCAAGGAACAAAATGCAGTTTTGCACGTTTGAAAAACTTACCCATCACTACAGCATTTGACCCCATCACTCGTCCAGAAGGCTGCCTCCCTTGGCACAGCCCTTCTGCCACAGGCAGCCTCCGAGCCTGAGGAGACGCGTTTGGAAAGGTCACCGCTGGAAAGCTAAGCTGGAGCAGAAAGTGCAGCTGCAATGACAGTAACGGACATTCATGTTTCAACTGGCACGAAATTCCAGCTGTACTTTTAATACAGTTTCAATGAACGCTCTTGTTCCTTGATGAAAACCAGCCACCACCAACCTGCTGTTTCTCCACTGCCTTGATCTTTGACAGGAGAAAAAGACACCATGCTGAGCTACTTCCCAAGGATGAGATCTCTTACACAATTAGAGCTGACACCATTGTGAATTTAAAAAACAACTATAAATATAACCACCACAGAGGGGCCTGAACTTTTAATGGGTATCAGAAACAGTAAAATAGTAATGGCAGACTGGGTAAATCCCATGTTAATCAGTGGGCAGACACTGGCATCCTTTGAAGTCAGTGGGAGTTACGCATGCCTTAACTTCTCCCTGAGAAGTTATGATTTTTTTACCTCTGAAAGAAATTTTGTATTCGTATCATTTAATAAAAGTGTTTCATTCCAAAAGCAATTTTAGTTGGTACCATATTGAACTGTAATTAAAGATTTATGATCCTATTAAAAGGGAATGTTGTAGTTAATCCTTAATAATAATGCGCTTCATAGAAGTTCAGTGTCGCACACAAAGCTGAGAGCAGGTGATGCATTCCACACAGTATCTACTGTATTTTCCAAGCGTCAACAAAGAGTGCATCGCTACAGCCCTCCTTCAAATAACAATCTATACAACTGGAAGTAACCTACCAACTCCAGACATAGCTTGTCGTTTATGACCTATGCATCTACACTGATGTTACCTTTTTTCCATCTTGATTTACACAATCAGCATACAGATAACCATACTGTATTTCATACAGCTCCATTGGGATGACAGTGCCAGAATTGGGGCTGGATTCAGCCTACAGCATGGTATCAGTATTACCTATGTAGATAACCCCCCAGTGACTCATTTAGCCGTTCAATGAGCTATTATTCAACATAAGCATGAGATAATCTGAAATCTGATATGATACATGAACCAAGAAAAAAGTACTTACCTGCAAAAATAATGTAGTGTAACTGGCAAATTTAAACGCAAGAATTATCACAAGCCTTAACACTGAAAATGGGTATGTCCTTGGTTGCTTTTCTGTTATCGTAATTCACATACCATTTAATCTGTGAGAAACTCTGTGATTTAAGACAAAAAATACATGTGATGCATTTTTTTTTATTCTCTTTTCAAATTCTCTTTTTTTACATAATTTTAAGGAAAAAACAAACCAGCTCTATCGGCCATATAAGAATCCAAAGTACCTCCTCCTTCATTTTCTGGTCATGCAAAGCTCGTCTTTAGCTTCAGCTGATGTCACGCAGGAGGTGATCCTGCCCCTCTGCTCTGCTCTCCTGAGACCTCACTTGGAGTACTGTGCGCAGTTCTGGTGTCCTCAACATAAAAAGGACATGGAGCTGTTGGAGTAAATCCAGGGGGCCACGAGGATGATCAGGGACCGGAGCATCTCCTGTATGAAGACAGGCTGAGAAAGTTGGGACTGTTCAGCCTGGAGAAGAGAAGGCTGCATGGAGACCTCATAGCAGCCTTCCAGTATCAGAAAGGGGGGGCTATAGGGATGCTGGGGAGGGACTCTTCATTAGGGACTGAAGTGACAGGACAAGGGGTAACGGGTTCAAACTTAAACAGGGGAAGTTAAGATTGGATATAAGAAAGAAGTTCTTTACTGTAAGGGTGGTGAGGCTCTGGAATGGGTTGCCCAGGGAAGTTGTGAATGCTTCATCTCTGGCGCTGTTCAAGGCCAGGTTGGACATAGCCTTGGGTGGCATGGTTTAGTAGGAGGTGTCCCTGTCCATGGCAGTGGGGTTGGCCCTTTCCAACCCTGACTATTTTATGTTGGGTACAATCAGCTCTAAAAGCTTGTCTTGAAATTCAGCCAAAACTCCTGCAAACCACATAGGAACCAAAAATGGCCCATGTAAGAAGATAATACAAATACTGCAAATGACTTTTACAGTAACTGGTTATGCAAAGCTGTTTTGACCATTGTTCCACAAACAAAAACCACTGCGCTAATATGCCCTTAGGATACACAAAGGGAAGTAGTTGTTGCATTTTGTTCAACTCCAGAAAAGAAACAATGCTAAATCATTGTAGTTATTGGCAACAAAATCACTGAGCTTACCACTGCGTAACTTACTTCTTAAACTTTTACTGTGCTTCAAGATACCTCAATACCCCTCAAATAATTCATAAACCACTTCTCTCCATTTGCATTTCTGAATTACTAGCAGTCACTAGAGTGACTTTTCTGCCCGCACTATGTGCCATTGCTGGTTTTAGGGTCTTGGGGAGGGTTTCTGCTGTGTCACTGACTGTAGCCAAAGTAGTCATATAAACACAATGAGTCTTTGCACTGTTTTTCGCCCTCC
>JAOEHY010012769.1:27727-50302 GCA_025447955.1 Psilopsiagon aurifrons
TTCACAGCTTCCCTGGGCAACCCATTCCAGTGCCTCATCACCCTCACAGTAAAGAATTTCTTCCTCATATCCAATCTCAACTTCCCCAGTTTAAGTTTGAACCCGTTAGATTTTCTGCAGACTATTTTTCACCCTCAGAAGCAACTCCCTCAGTCTTTCATACCAGAACTAACACATGCAATTTAATCATCTCCCAGTGAGCAGAAGAGCACTGATTTCAGGGTTTTTTTCAAGAGCTTTCATTCCGGACACTTACTTTAAGAGCAGTGTGAGCAGGAGTCTAGCCTAGGCTACCTGTACTTGAAGCTGCATTTTGTATACAACAGGCATTAGATCCACCTTATTTAAGCTATTGGGTCTACTACTAAAAGCCTGTTGCATAATGACAGAGATGATGAATATTAGTGTTTGTAATGACACAGTATGTGCAAGGTTATTTTCTGATCGGTTTATATGTTTAAGAAGCTGTGCTTTTCACACCATTCATATGAAAGTCACACCTATTACTATGTCCTCCCACACTACCAATAGTACTTGAAGCCACAGCTGTATTAATAATACATGTATGATCATTACCTCATTTCTCATTATGATCCTATGCAGAAGCAGGGTTTTCACAGTGAATAGATAACATAATCTGAACCACACCACGGCATTTGAGGTTTCCAGTTTCTTTCCCGTTTCATCCGAGATATTCTGTTATGTGAAAGAGTAAGAATTTCCCAGCAAGGAATTATATGCCCAGCCCTCCTCTTAGCTGCAATTCAGCTTTGCAGCAGCCAGCTCTATAGTCAGCAGGGACTCCACACTGGGAGGAAAACAGCCCACATAAAAACATACAGTCACAAATCCAAAACCAGCAATCCAAACAAACACTGGGTGAAAGGAGAACCGGGTACAATGATGACTTGGGAATAGCTGGACACATCAGTCAATAGCTGATGACTTGGGAATTGGGCTGCAGACCTGCATGGTATTTGTGAGACTGAGCAAAGCTGTGACATCCTGCTGGGGCAAGAGCTGCGTCATCTTCAAGAAGATGTGTGCGGAAATGGCACTGGTTCGGGAGCTTGCTTGAACACTTTAAAAAGCTGTGGCCTGCACCATCACTGTGTGGTTCTGCTGCCCGTTTTTCTGGCCATGTTTTCCTTTCTTGATTGGTAAACTCCCTTGGCTTTCATGTTTGTAAAACCTTTTCTCTCTATAAACCTAAGTAAAAAAAAGCTCCTAATTCTTCTCTCCTAGATAATGTAAAAGCCAGAGATGCTACCGAGTCTTATTTGCCATTGCCTTACAAGCAATTTTTGTTTTGTGACATGTTGAATCATCACTTTATCCCTGACTTCCTCCTGGGGCCCCTTGGAATCTTCCACTTTCTTTTTAAACCTTTCCTGCAAAGAGCTTGCCTTATTGGTACTAAAATATTTCAGACAGCTGACAGTTGGGATGCTATGAGCACAGGCTCCCAGCCAGATCAGAGCACAGCTGGCTGTTCTTCTATCCCTCTTTACTTTGTACCACCATGGTGGCCACAGGTAAAGGATAACACACAAGGGGTACCAACTGATTGAGGGATAGTGTGCAAGGGTCTCTCATAGCAGAGACATAAACATTTCTCTGCCTCAGTGAGTCTTAGTAGACTCACATATAATAAGAACAGGGTCCACAAAGGGATGCATAGGACCATGGAGGAATCAACAGCTGATACCCTAATATCTTACTCGTAAACTGAAAGCCCACCTAAAACATGTGCATTTCTAGTATTTGCAAGCTTTGCAGTACATAATTGTAAGCAAGATGTGACACGTTTTATACATCTGTGATTTGAATTTCTGTTCTGTCAGGGTGGCACTTGTACCCAGGGGAAGGGCCAACATCTGATAGATAAAATATACAGTCCTGCTCAGGATCTTTTGTAGCACTTAAGACACACGCATTGAAACAGACCATGTGCACAAAGTGATGCTTGAACTGAGAGGAATGGAAATATTCTGTTTACGCTAACTGCAAATACACTCTGAAACCTGGGATGAAGCCTTGAATTGACTACAGCATCTAATGCCATCTCTGGTTTTGAGTCACCCTTCAAATCATGATGGAGAATATTTCATTTGCAACTGAGAGTCTCTTGAAAGAAACTCTTCTGAAGCCTTAGAGAATACCATACACTCCTTATGTCTAACAGCATTCCATTGACTATGAAATCCAAATAGATCTTCAGCAAAATCAGAAGAAAGTGATTCAAGACAGAATAAGTGGTGAAAGTTTAAGAAGCCACACCAAGATACTTCAACAAGTCCCGCTAAGAGAGAACACATTCATGCACTGGGAACCTGAAGTCATTTTGTATTTCCTATTCATTTCAAAAGGTGACACTTCAGGACCTTCCCCAAGGACATGTGTAATTCTACGGTCAAGTTTTGAAACCCATGATTTCCACCCACTCTGGCAAATAATTCAGCTTTTTTTGTATTGCCGATATCAACTCTATATATAAGTTCTCCAAAATCCATCTCAAACAAGAGATCGCTACATCCTACAAGCCATGAAAAGCTGATATGGGAAGAAAGAGATAGGAGAAAATATTTTGGTTTTTATATTGGTTTGGCATTTTTTACAAAGAAGTTCACTTATTTCGCAGTACATCAAAGGTGAAAACGCGCTCACAGGAAAAAAGAGAGTTCTATAAATAAAAACTTGTACTTTGAGTTTCACATCCTGCTGTTTTAATCTAAAATTTGACTTAAGCAAAGAGGCAGGAAAAAAGCTCTAATTTTTACCTCAAGGAAGTTTTTTCCACATGCTATAGATTAATCAAGATTATAGTAATGGCAAAACTGCACAGCACCAGTAGCAAAAGGTATCATTCACTGTGCACTTCGGTGCATTTCTGCATTCATTTACTGTGGAGGATATCAGTATTGTCTGTAAAAATAAACCATTTAAATAGCCTTGCTGCAATTTATATTAGTTTATATTTTCTAATTCATTAAAATATTTATTTAAGTTTAAATATATATGTGTTTATCATTATAAAATGTTACCCCTTTTGTATACTATTTTCCACCTTCTTGGTAATCTGCTCTGCTAATTGCCACATGCCAGAAATATTCCATGGGTCTGTGGTTTTTTAGATGACCACATTCTATGCACCCACATAAAACATCTAAGCTTTCAGGGTAAATGCCTTGGGGTTGTTCCGAAGCTTACCTGGAAAAGGATTCAGCTTTGATTGCTTAGTGTGTAATGAACTCACCCACTAGAGGCAAGAAAGAGCAGGAAAGGAAAAAGCAAAGTAAATAAGCCAGGACCACTAGTACTGGGTATGCCATGTTTAAGAGACACTAGGTATGCCATGTTTAAGAAACATTATAAGTAATTGTACTGCCCCTCTCTCAGGTTGCTCTTTGAAGGTGCTTCTATGATGTGGCTCCCATGGCCATCATCACGTATTCTTGCCCTCAAATAAGGCTGCTTCCTGTAAGGAAAATCAAGCCATGTGAATTAAGCACCTAAATGTTTAGTTCAAAATAACACACACAGTCACAATAGTAGACCCTGCATTCTTTTCCCAGGTACCCGGTTTACCCTTTCTAAGATGAGCCCAGCGGAATGGCTTTTTAGAAAGGTACATCTTTCCAGTCATGCATGGCTGAAAACAGTGAAGAAAAAGCATCTAACATCCATGGACCAAGTCTGGCTGTCTGGGGCACTGTTGCTTTGCAACCAGGACAGTTAAATCAGGGGTCCTTCTTACAATGCGCTGTCAGTTCTCCAATCACATTTTTTCACTCCTAAGAGCTGCTGTGTCCATTAGAATAGTGGATCAGCTCCAGAAAGGAGGCTTTGAGGCTTAAACGTACCCAAGCACTTCGGTTTGTACCGGTGGGACTGATAAAAAGCATGGTTTTCAGTCTTTTCCTGATCTGGGACTTAAATAAGCAACTACAATAATGTCTAGAGTAGCAGTATCTTCCTTCAGGCTCCTTCCTTAAACCCCCTTTGATTTGTCACGCAGTACAAAAAGCAGCTCTCAACTTTAGGACATTGCTTAGAAACCACTCAGGCTTAACCTATAAACAAGAAATTACGTTCTCAGTACCTGCGTTGGTTTCAAGAACATATGAACATAAGCTGGCTCTGGTGGGACGTGGTCACAAAATAGAACTACAGCTAGTTACTACAAAAGATTTTTTGCAATCTCTTTCTGAATTTAAGGTGTTTTCCAGCAACAAACAGAAGTCAGTTCCAAAAACAAAACAGTGAATGACATAACAAAGCGTTAGAATGACAGCAGTGTATCTGCTGATACAGACTGAAACAAATTTGAGGTCAACAAAGAGATGGAAGAATGAAGAGAATTAGAATGGGATTCCTATGAGCTCTATTTTCCCAGGGTTGAATGTACATTCAAACCATGTTAGCTATCTCCCTGAAAAGATTAGGCAATGGAGGACAAATAACTAATAGAAAACACGAATCACACAGAGACATGTGTCTTTAAAGATCTCGCTCAGACAAATAAATGTGTTACAACCAGCTCCCTGCTTATTTCTTAATGAAGAGCAGGAAATCCACACTGATATCAAGTATTTGACTTAATTTTGCTGCCATCACAAAACACATAATACACCTTCCTGCAGACTCAGCTGAAATAAAAGTCAACAGCCGAAGAAAACTGACTGTACTCTGCAATGAAAGTAAGTTATGGCATTTGTCACTTCATGAAAAACACGGGATGTAAATGTGATCAATATTGCTTCCATGGGTAGCTCATGCTGTACATGCTAGCTTTTTACTAAATCATACATGACCAGAAAGGTATATGCAAAAGATGGCAGCCTTTTTTCATGGAAAGGAAGTCCAAACCAATGACTATTCTGATTCACATATGATTTTGTGTTTCTTTCCATTGCTTTGATGTATGCATTTAAGAACAGACAAACATGATTTTTACAGTAAGAAAATTAATTGAAAATGCAGACCCTATCAGCCGGTACTGTGCTATGCAACCACATAAATCCAACAACGAAATACATACAAAAATATTACTCAGGATTGGAGATAGAGAACGCTGCTTTGTGATTAATACAAGAGGATATTTGAGAAGGAGCACATAACACCTAAAACAGTTCAAAATTAATGCGATCCTGTCAGTTATACGGTACACCTTGAGTACATGTGCGCAGACAAAGCCCCAAATTCACAAACCCCCATTTTACTTAAAGACAGACAAGCCCCTGATTGTGGTTCCCAATGTGGTCCTCAGAGTACTGTGCTGGCCCAGCCGAGGGCATCGCACACTGTATTTGTGGCCCAAAAGGAGGTGTGTGTGGGCAGGAGTGCCCTGGACTTCTTTGCCACCAAGCACTCCATACCTGGAGGCTGTGGCTGCAGGAGGTTCAGCTCAGTCACTGCAACTCATTTATCTCACATTATCTAGCTGTGCAGAAAGGTCAGAAAAAAGGAGCAGCATCAGCTCTTCTTACCCTTCATTCTGCTTCCATTATTTTTCCTTTATCACCATAACCTTGTCTTTAGCAATCCAAAGGAGAGCAAATACATTTCCTCCTATACTTCTTGAAGACTGTTCAGGAGGTCAATTTTCACCAGTACCCATGAACCAGGAGCAGATTGGGTGGGTCAGCGTCTCTCAATCACAGAGCTGCGAAGCAGGATGTCTTGCACAAAGCTCTAACCATGGTACACATTTCAATTTGATTTTAATTTTCCTTGAGCTTCAAAGAATTGGCATCTATCACCTCTAAAGACACCAGTTAACCTCTTTCACCACTGTGTATAGAGGAAGAGAGTTTGTTCCTGCAAAGGCAACACCCCTTAATGTCAGATAAGGCATATATGGCAGAAAAAAGTCCTCCTTGCCTTGAACATAGGGTTGTCCCAAAATGGGGATTTAGGAAGTGCCAGAAATAAAAAAAACGTACTACAAACCAGGAAAAATACAGACTATGCAGTACCCTGCAGCACATGACACAGATACCACTTTATAAACACAACATGCCAGAAAAATCTCAAAAATGCAGCTTTTGTTTGTAAAGATTTTGGCTGTTAGGAAAAGGCAAGCTTAGAAACCTTACATAAAGCTCACCATGTAGGATAAGTGGATCTTGTTGAATGCAATGCATCCATAGGCAAATTTGCCTTCATAATGCCAACAACACACTCTTCTGTAAGCATAACTGGGACTTCAGAGACGCAGTAAGCCCCGCACTGCTGCTGTAAGCATGGACGACTTAAACTCATCAGTTTGATCATGACAGTGTGGCTTAGTATGAATCTTCCAGTAAATCTGATATATGCTAAAATACTCTTCCCTTTTTAATGGAAAGCAGTTCAACGAACTAGCTTAGAAAACAGACATACAAGCCTGCCTGAAGAAAAGGTATTCTATTCATTGTCCTTGCTGAAGAAACAGCTCACAGGCAAGAAAATCTGCAGGGACTTTCTGCACCCTTCCTTACTTAAATTCCCCTAGAAGGGGTTCCACTCTGTTTTTCCTATTTAGAAGTCACAGCTGAAGTCTGGAATATGTCTCCGTGTTCTAACTGAATTTAAATGTACGGAGAGAAGAGTATGGGATCACATAGAAATCCAGACTCCTGAGCTCTCCTGGCTGTACTCAAGCCTTCTTCCTGTTTTATAGTATCTGGTGAATATGTCATAACCATAAGAATTACCTCAGTAAGAAGGCCATTTGACAATTCCTTCTTTCTCCATTTAATTAACTCAAAACATCACCATAAGGGGAAAACGAAAACAATTCCTCCTGGCCCCACTAAGAGTTAATTTTCTGACATCTTTGTGAAATATAGAAATCAGGGGCAGGGGAAGGTGTGATAAGTACAGGAAAGAAAAAGAAATCATGTGTATATGGGAGAAGACATTGCCAAAGCCCAAAACATCCCACTGAAATACACAAATGTTACAAGGAAATCACCTCCTCAGTTCAGACGGTTTAAATCAAATCAAGATCAAACAGTTTACTGATTTATAGACAGCACATAGATAACTGCTGCTCTGTGACCTATATGTTCAGGATCAATACCAGTGATAGAGGGGATTCATCACAAGTCTAGCCACATGCAAAGTGTTAATATGCCCTTGCAGACCTCTGCCACCTCTAAGACACAGCCCTGTGGGCTCACAAGCGCCCATGCTCTGGCTGGGAGGGCTGCAGTCAGCCCCTGGCCCTCCCTGGCTGCCTGCCCCCAACACACTTCTTGTGATTATCACTCCTTTTGAAGCTGGCTTCTGCTTTTTCCAAAGTCTCTTCATAATTCATATTTACTGTTTAACCCAAATGATGGTCATCTTCCTCAGTTATTTCACCAGCTCTGGCAAACCCCCTCTCAAGGAGCTTTCGGGTGTTTATGTGAGCAGGCTTATGCTCACCTTTCTAGCTTTGCAGCTGCTGCTACCCAGGCCACCCGACCAAAAGGAAGGGTAGTACAGGTCCCTTGACATTCACCCCTGTCCTCAAGAACATACGGTGCATTATCTTCTACTTAAAGCTAGAAGAGCAACAGAAATAAAGGCAGAGAACTGGACTGCCTGGAGAAACAGCGCTGGATCTGAAGATCTCATGCACAGCGGCAGGGTAGACATTATAAGCTCAAAAGACAGTACATCTGCACGAGACTGTGTGCTTTAGAAAAAGGAAATGACAACTTCTGAGGGAGTATCACATCATCATTTAGCACCCAGAAGACAGTTTCAACATTACAGCCTATCAGTTCCCGAGAAGCATTTCAGCTGCCATCTACGTCCATCTCTGAAACAGGCAAACCTCATACAATTAGACCCATGCAGCTATCTCAAAAGCCAGAGCATGCAACTCCGCTTAACTTTACCCAGCACACACTTGCTGTGCATTAGACTGAGTAGTACTCCTGAAAACACAATACATGCTTTAAATACAAAAACTCTTGTTATAAAGGCAGCTAAAAACATGTCTTTCATTTACATTATAGTAACAAAAGGTGAGCTAAATTGGAGCCTTAATAAAAAGAGATGAGTGCATGACAAATTATTTCTTTTACTATTAGATTCTGAATATGAGTCTTATAATAATAGTCTTTCCGTATTGTCAAGAGTCAAAACAACTCACCCAGCTGCATTGCTTCTTAAGAAAGTATTGTATCTTGGTTAAAACAGCTGAACTGCACAGAAATCATTTACTGTAAAAACCCTCCCAATTATTCACTGTTTCTGACTGAGACTAGGAGCTGTCCTTCCAATGGTTCACAAAGTCAAGATCAATGAGTCAAGTTGCATGTTGTTTTTGTAAGATTCAGTTAATGTTATCATTTTTACAAATCTCAGGTTGTATTCCAAGAAAAATGAAGTATCATACCATAAATGCTTAGTGCAACCAAATGGTGGGTATCACCTAATTCACATTTGACATGGCGATGCTGGGGGTTTGGGCCCTAATTCTCGTAAAGTCACACGCATTAATTGCATGAATTATCAGACATTCACTCTAACTACTGAATAAAGCAGAAAAGCTGAGAAAGGGCACTTTTTCCTTAGCTCACTTATGACAATACTATCAATCATGCCACATAAGACATGTAGCTGCCCACTTGGAAGCAGTTAAAGCATTATGTCCTGAACACTTTGAAAAGCTCCCATAGTACCATTCATGATAGTTCATTCTGACTCCTTTCAAGGTGTCAGGCACTCATTTCTTTTTATAAACCAAAGCACTTGACAGGAGCTGCCTTTCCTTCTTCAATGCCCAAATGCACCCGAGTTCAAACATTTGAATGCTGACTGATAGTAAACAACAGTGGCAATGTCTAAAGCAACCTCTGTGCAAATGGACCATTTCTAAAAAATCAAATTTAACACTAGTGCCTAAGCGTATGCTGACATCAAAATTAGTTGAAAAGATAAAACAAAGTTTTCCCAGCAAAACCTTTAACTAGGCCTTTAACAAGGAGCTTCATGACCCAGGTCCTAAACTGCTCACCGCTTTTGCATCACTCTGTATACTCCAATATGTATCTCTTACTTTATGAAAGCTACTGTGTTAATGTCAGATCATCTTTGGGCAGGGGTGATTCATGTAACTACATTCCAGCAAGCATACCTACCCTCACATCAATTATATATTTGTTATAGACAGAAAGTATGGTGCTCTATGTACTGCATCTTCCTAGTACAGACATTTACACCTAAATGCTGAACAAAGTTCTGCCTTCTCCACAGACAGGCAGAACACAGACATTGTCCTGAGTGGGACTCCCAAAAAGAAGCCCACAGGCTGAATTAAGTGCTCAATGTTCTGTCACTGCCGTACACCTCAGTCCCAGTGAGTGACTGAAAGGTGAAGGATGCTTGCAGCCAACATGCAAGAAGACTGCTGGGTAAGAATGGGAAAAGGGCTCTCGGTTTAATTACTGATTCCTTTCTCTTTGTTCTTTCTTTTGGCAAATCTGGTTCAGATAGAAGATACCTAATAGGTATCTACCTGTACCTAATAGGTACTGGGGAACAGAACCAGAGCACTCCTTCTCTGTATTTACCTTTACTCTCACTAAGCTTTATTAAAGGATCATTTTTCTCCTATAAATCAGGCAGACAGATGGAATAATCTGTGGAATTCAGACTTATACTTTCAGTAAAAGAAAAGGCTACACACAGGACCTCGCTTCTGCTCACATTAACATTCATGCATGCACTTAATTCCCCCCACCTGAGTGCAACTGTGCATTTGCAGAACAGGGGCCAAAATAATTAAGAGTTTACATAAGACTGAGACAGGGAAATATTTCATTACTATGATGAATCCTTTAAAGCATTCTAAAACAGTCAATTTCTCAGAATTAAATGGAATATTTGTTACTAATCAAAGGTGAATAGTCTATACTTAATAGCATAAGAACATATAATATTTAACATCTCCATAATGCATGGTTATTTTTATTTCACTAATGTTTATTGCAAATGGAAGGTAGAGAATGAGAAAGCCTTCCCTTACACTATCAGAGACACTTGGGCTACATTTTTACATTAGGTGGCACTAATTCCCTATTAACTGGTATTAATGCAATATGCAGGAAGACTTCAGTTTCATAAAGCTAATGTTTAACTGTTACACTTCACAAAGCATACAGTAGAGTACTAAATGCAGGCTTTTCTATAACTTAGTTCTACAAGTTACAATAACCTTCAGATGTTCATCAGCACAACCAAGTCAGATGACATTTTGAGATGCTGGGCAGTTTCAGAACCCTCGACCAGTCTCAGATGTCCAGTATATGTCTCTGTCAATTGCCACCATAAGAAACTGGTGTTAAATCAGATAATTAAGTAATCTTCAGTGGGACAGATAGTACAAAACAATTGCCAAGGGTACTATTTGCATTCAAACATAAAGTAACTTCTTATTACACACTAAAAGAGTTTCCTATCCATCAATTAAAAAGTGCAAAACAATGTCATCTGCTGTAAAGAGTTACGTGACACACACGTATCGCAGTACAGATGTAAAGCCTTGGCATGCCTCACTACTGAGATCACTGGGTTAGGATCTGTGATTCCCTTGTGCAAAGCAGCACATGCCCTGCCAAGGCCAGGCAGAGAACTTGGTGAGCCGCAGTAAAACTCCTGATTTCAGAGCAGTCACACTGTGATGGGAGGAAGGGCGAACCAAGAGGCAATTCGCTAAGAGAATACAGTAAGAGACAGCTGTACAGGCACAGTAATGCAATGCAGGCAGATGTTGCATGGTGGCATTGAACCCTCTTAAGAACAGCTCCTGCATGCTAAGTACCTAAAGCAACGTGTTAGTATTGCCTGCCTTGTGTCTGGAGTAACTTGAGCACATCATGTGCTAGACAAGCTCACAGAGAAAAGCGCAGGCTGGGCACAGTGGTTAGGAGTCAATGAATCCAGTAAGCCTGCTTCATCAAATGGAGCAGTGGGCTCCAAGTAGCAAGTCTGAGCACAGACGTCATTTTATCCATGTAAGGATTATCTGTAAAATAACTATGAGTTACTGCCCAACTTAGATTTTGATTTAAAAGTCAAGCCCTCTATTTGCGTCTGCTGATTCACGTAGTTTAGAGAAACCCAGGCACAGGGAACGATGTTACAGACTGCTTGCCATTCCCTGTTTAAACATACATGCACTCCTACACATATAAAGACATTGGTGCTTTTCCATGGCACCAAGCACTCAGGAAGGTGGGAAACTGAGCATTCTTAAACACATTACCTAAGAACGTCACCTGCCAAGGGTTCAAAAAAGTCAGATAGGCTAAACATTACTATCACATTTTTCATTAGCTGTATTGTACAATCCATCTCCTCATGGCTCCCAGCTCGGTGGCTCTTTGTTACAGTGCACCATATTTGCTATTGATAACTGCCAGGTTAATTGCTCAGGAGAGTCACAAGTTCTACTTGCAAGCACTAACACTGGAATATAACTGGCAAAGCTGTGGGGGGGCTTTTCAAAGGGAAGCCTTTTAATGGATTCATGAATCAGGTGTGAGCAATCTCAAGAAAGAGCAGAAATGAACAACTGAGTGAAATCAGAGGAAATGGCTTTTCTGGAAAGTACAACTCAGAAAACGTGCGGAATTATATAGACCTTAGAAGGGGAATTCTTAAGGGAAGAACAGACACTAAAATTAAATAATAAAAATGAATTAATTTCATTTCATCATTCTAAAAATATTTCTGATTAATTTGCTGTTCAAACTAACTAGGAAGAGTTTTACAGAGCAAAGAGCATCTCCCAGCCAAGTCCTGCTCCCTGCTGGAGGCAGCAATCCGACAACAAGGATATGTTCCCACACATATGTACCCCAAGCCAACCATCATTAGCAGATGTTCTGTTTTCAAACCTTCCCTTCTGCTGGCTCCTACCACTGTGCCAGCAGCCTGGGGAGGTGAGAAGCAGAGAGCCGGTAGGCAGCATGTCAGGGGCTTGCTAAAACCAAAATCAGCACTTCTCTGCGGTGGTTTTCTTTCTTGGGTTGTCAGCATTTTTAAAGGTTTGACCCTATTGTTTTCTACAGACCCAATTTTCTTTTCCACTAAGCTTTTAAAACTTTTCTTCTCAATTTCCTATGCTGCCTATTTCAAGCAATTGCTGTTTCAAAGGGTGTTTATTCTGCTGACAGGTAGGCATCTGACAAGGTATTACTCTAGTATATTATACACTATTCTGGGTACAACCACATTTACAGAGTTGTAAGGTTGGTTTTACATTTACAGTGATTTCTTTCTCAAAAGTCTCCTAACCAGAGAGAAGGATTTGTCTAGCATTGTTTCTAAAGGCAATTAGGTTAAAGATTGGATCTTCCCCATATTACATCTACTCCAGTATTTGGGCCTTCAGCTAACTGCAAAAAAACAAGTGCGCTGGATTGTTTTCGAAGAATTGCCTGGTTGGTTTCCCATAATTTGCTGGGACTTGATGTAAAGTTAGTTAAAATAAACTATGTAACTACAATAGTACGGGAAGCATTTCCCACCAAAGCCAAATGGACACAGATTTATACAAAGCTAACCTAAGAAATTAAAAAAGTGCAATGTAGAGTGAGGAATAAAATAATGACTATTTAGGAAGAAGTGCTTGGAAACTGAAAATGTATTGGGTAAAATAAACAAAATATTGTATAAAAAGTCAACCTGAGGTTTGTTTGGTATGAAATGGGTTGCCCAGGGAAGCTGCGAACGCTCCATCGCTACCAGTGTTCAAAGCCAGGTTGAACAAAGCCTTGAGTGGCATGGTTTAGTGTGAGGTGTCCTTGCTCATGGCAGGGGGGTTGCAACTGGACGATCTTAAGGTCCTTTCCAACCGTAACTATGCTATGATTCTGTGATTCTATAATTTTTTGCTTTAATAGGCTTGGTCAACCAGACAGCATGCAGTTCAGGTGGAACAAACTCACGTTTGGGTCTAGTGTGAGCAAGGTCCAAAATCAAAGCCCCCTTTTTTTTTTTCTTGGTTTGTGTTTTAATTTCATTGACAACATTAACTTCTTATCTATAAAGCAATGCCATATCAGAGCAGTAAAGGGGTATTCCATTCCCACAGTTAGCATTTTTAAGTGAACTATTCATTGTAATGGAAGTGATTCCATGTGGCTGGTGTAAGAAAAGTAAAATGTGGTGAAGGTCAGGAGGAGGCTGGGACAAGACAGCTCTGTGCAAATTATAGTTAAGCCTAAGCCAAAAACCTACATTTGAATATTAGGATCTCTTTACATTCCAAAGCTTTTAAGAATAGCTAAAAATTCCCACATAAACCATCCTAAACTCTCCTTAGGGCATTACCGAACTCCATTTGAATTTCTGTAGCTCAAGTCTATCATGGCTGCTATGAACACAATGATATCCGACTTGAACTGGCACTGAAGTGATTTCCTCAGATGTGTGGCAGGCCTATATACACACGCATCTTAGCCTTCTCCTACTGGAGGTGCAGGAACCTCCTCAGTCAGGTTTCCCACCGCTCTGTGTCCAGTAAAAAAAATATGTGGATTTTGCAACCCCACACAAAATCAAGGAGATGAGCTTCTGCCTTTGTTATAAAGAGCTGCAAGTAACTTTTGAAAGCCATGTCAGGCTTGTACAAGGCCCCAGACAAGACAAAACAGGAGAGCCAGTCCTTCTATGCTGTTGGTAATTGTGAAATGACACGAAAGAAGAGCAGCAAGGGAAGCTGAAAGGGGAGCATAGTGGCAGGTGTGATTTACAGTTTGGGAAATCCCAGACTAAGGAAGAACTGAGTTTGCCCTATTCAGCTTACCAAGACATGTGGCAGGCTCTTCTTGCAGGGGAGGGGAAGAGTGGCGAACGAGATGTTGGGAAGAAATTTCACTGATGCACTGAATTTCATCAATTCATTGAATTACATCATTTCATTATATTCCATTCATATACTGAATTATGTTATTATATTAGTATATTAATTATTATATATTATTGTCTTGAATTATTATGTTGAATTGATTCTATTTCAGTCATATATTGAATTTCATCATTTCATTGATGTATTAATGAAAGAAAATACTAGTTATTAAGAGCTCTGTAACAAAGAAAGAATTGTCCAAAGATAACAAATGGCTTGAAGTAAAGACAGACTGATTGCTTACTAAAGGGAACACGTACATGGGGAGACTGCTAAGAGTCTACCAAGAGTATGCTTTTACTTCTTTATGACAACACTGGGCACTTCTCTAGAGTAAATATCTTTGCCAGATACCAAAGAAGTTTTCATCAGAGCAAGTATTTTTGCCCTACAGAAGACAAAAAAGTTACAGTTCATGATAAATGAGGATTAAGACAAAAGCTTTAATGCTTTCTGCTGTATTAAAAAATAGATTTCTGAGTAAATACATGAAGAACAGCCCATTTTCTTACGTTCACTGCAAAATGCGAAAGAAGCTCAGCTATCATGCATGAGAAACTACACTGCAGCCAATGAAAACCTCCAGAATAACACTCAGGAGTTAGCAGATGGTGCATTTTAATATAGTAATGTGACCCGAAAGGGAAAGTTATAGGAAGCAGAATACCAACAACTGTTTTTCTCTCCCATTCCATATCTCCCCTAATGCTCCTTCACTGCAAGAAATAGAAGATATCTCTTCTGCCTCATTTGCTCTCTTTAGCCTTTTGCACAAAAGCTGCTCTGAGGACTCTGAGAGCCATCATAATGTCTGAGTAAAGGCTTGTGAATGTAGTAGGAGAGATGTTACTTGTCCGTTTGGTCCTTTAAAAAGTTTTTAAAACTTGTAAGATGCTACACTCATCCAAACCCTGAAGTGCTATTAATGCAACAGTACCAGAGCACTGAGTGGGGAAATGATAGCAGATGCCCTGTTCCCTAGTAAAGTGAATGACATGATTTGTGCTGCCCCGAGAAGAGGTCACAGCAGAGGTCTTGCTAAGAGTGTGAGAAATGCAGCTATAATGTACCAACAGAACGACATTATGGAAAATTAGATCTTGTACAGTGGGAAAAGCAAGTATGAGAAGTGGCTATGGGAGCATTTGTAATGACTTGCCATTCTGCACTCACGGCTGAGGTGATGTCTGCAGCATGCTTTTTAAGAGTAGAGCAAAACCCTGTGCACAGAACAAAATCAGCATGCCTATGTCCACACAGTAAGCGTCTGTGTGAATGATGACTGAGGAACGGCTTGCACACTATTCATTTATACCCTAAACCACAAATTCTTCGGTCAACACATACAAACACTTGCACAGCCTTCCAGCCTTGAGAGTGCCTGGAAGAGCTGTCCTCAATACTGGCTGTGATGAAATAACACTGAGAAATGCGAGAGGCAGCAAGAGAGAGACTATCACTGCAGTCCCACAGTCAGTCCCTGACAAAACTCATGAACAGTACCAACATGGATATAGAGCACATTCAAAAAACCAATTCTTTGCATATAACACCCCGAGGGTAAATGAACAGCATTGGTGCACAGCAGCAGGAAAATCAGACTCACTTCTATTTCCGAATAGTTTCCCCCACGAAGGATAGAGCTTTACTGGACTCTGAACAGCAACAAGGCCAATGGTGTTGCTGCTTCATCTCATGCTCTCTACAAACATTATGGCAATAGCCAGCTATTGTCATGAGCAGGGCTAGAGAAAAAGTGATTAAGACTATATTGACACTCCTATCCACCTAACGTCTTTTCTGCTTAAGTCTGCCAGGAGAAAGTAAGATGTGGAAAAGAAAGAAATCAGTAATACATACACCAAACCCAACATTACACTTGAATCACTTCATCTAACCTATAGATGTGGCTACACAAGGACTCGTACTGCACTCAAATTTTGTGTCGCATCTCTTACTGAAAACAGTTTTGGATTTGCATTTCATTGAACAAGCTCTAGCATAATTATTTTCATTATAAAAATAGTTAATTTTATGTACTGCTTCACCAGGCAGCAAAAGCAGGTCCCAAGGCAAACACAGTATTTTCTCCTGTTCTGATGCCTGTTCTCTTTACCTTCCCTCCCATGTCATCTCTCCATTTTCCTTTCTCTGGCCCATTTCCTCCTTACCATTACCAAGCAATGGAAGTTACCAACATAGGGAAGGTCTCAGCCTCCCTTACTATTGTCAGGCTGTGGCAGACCTGCAACAGCTGCCTGCTGGAGCTTGTAAAACTGATGCTTTGTAGGGGAAACCCTGTGCCTAAAAACTCTTGTTATACTGCTACACTAAAATTCAGTATCCAGATTACTGTTGGGTTAGCAGCAGGGGTAATCTCACAGCAGAACCTGAACTACCAAACCAGCAAAATACAAAACCTGAGCACATCAAAGTCCAAGAGCCCTCTTGCAATGCCTGGATAAAAAGCACACAATTAACGTATTCCCATGATGTATGTTTTAAAAACTATGTGAGCAAAGCGATTCATTCCTATGCTTCCCCTGCTGTGGACTTTTCCAGTAGGAAACAGCAGCTTTGAATATTGATTCAGTGTTAGTGTTCGGAGTGCAACATCATTGAGAAGTACAACTTCACCTTATTACTACTACAATAAATGCAAGAACTCTCGCCTTTCCTCTGGCTGAATAGCACCAAATCAATATTCCCCAGATAGAGATCTCTGTGATAAGCTTAGTTACAACATTCTTTTGTATTATTTCTCCCTTTTAACCTTTCTGAGGGATGGAAATTACATCAGTGCATCAACCTGGATCGCTGTGCCTTAAATCAAACCTTTTTGCTCTGTATTCTCATTTGATGTGCGCAGTTTTATTGGACTGTCTGGAATTTTAGTCATGGTTCTGGAGAGCTCTCATGACCTAAGCCACAGCTTCAACTTATTTTTAGAGTAATAGCAAAGAGCCAGGTAAGAAGTGGGGCAGCTAAAAGATCTGTAATGTTCCAGACCCAAATATTCAGGGCCTGCAGCCTTCCTGCCCTCCAGGCGCTGATTTACGTGGTGACATGGAAAAGCTCTGAACTGAAGGACGTTCTCCAGGTCTCTGAGTGTTCTACGCTGAGGGCAATGTCCCCATAAACAATGGGGCTCTTTGCATTCCCAAGGACATAAAAAACATGGCCATATTTGTTTTAAAGCATGAATCTGTTATATCACTAAGGAAACATATATTCATTGGTTCCTAGCAAGTCTGCAAGGGCTATACAAATGTCACATGAGGCAAAATTACTGTGGTTCAAATATGGACGTATTTGGAGTGGACACAGGTATGAGAGTAAAGAAATACTGCAAACCAGTTTAGGAAAACAAAGAAGGGGAAAAAAGCTGTAAAGTAATTGATAATTCAAAGGTAATGTAGGCAGGGAAAATCCAATTACCCAGTTTAGAACATGACCAAATCACTTCTGATTAATAGTCCTCCTTAGTGAAACCTGCTGAGGGAAAGTTTATCAGTGTTAGGGGCCAGGATCTGGTTGCAGATGACCCTCTGGAAGTCCAAAATACTCAAGGTGAATAATGGGGTAAGGTGCAGCACTGATTTGGGCTGTGGAGGAGGAGGGAATGACAGCACTGATTACTTTCCCATAAATACTACATCCTAAAAACATGATGAGTTTCCCTGATCAGATCTCCTATCAAGCTACTAACAAGATAAAGGCTGACTTAGCTTACAAATCACAGTAAGATCATAACTCGAGGAGACCTGACAGCAGGTATCAAATTATGTGATCTTCAAACAGCTTTGGCTCCGTATCAGACTGTGCCCATCATTTGCCAACACAACTACATTCATTGTTGAAAGAATGAAACAGTATTTCTTCCTAAGGTTGGCTATGTTTTCATTACCCTGCTGCGTCAGCTCCTGAGCTTTGGCTAGTTGTTGCTTCTTAACTGAGAACATGCATAAGAAATCTTTAAACCACACCACAGGCAATCCTGAAATACTTCCCCTAAAGGCAACCTTCTCTAATGAAACTGCTAAGCGTGTGACTTCAGTCTCTGAAGGCAACCCTACCTTTCCGACGAGGCATGCTCTCCCAGGTGTTGACAGGAACATGTCATCCCTCTGACACGTGCACACAGGACAGTTCTGTGCAGTAAGCACAAACTTTGCCAATCTTTTCCCCATTATAAGGGGATTTTAAGTGTTATGTGTGGACTTTCTGTCAGTCTGAGAGGTCAGCATGCCAGCTGCTAGCTTCCAGGATGAAATTATCTCTGTAACTGTGCTGCTGACTTACCAAATATATATTGCATACACACTGCTTTTTTTCACTTCTGCTCAAGACAGTTTACCTTATTTGCCCTATACAATTAATCCTTGTGAATGAAAGAAAATTCATGAAGAAATAAACTCGGAAGCGTAGTCCATTCAAATTCCTTAATTAAATTGAACACTACTAACTTAAACACCAGGCTTGCAGTTTAAGTTCTTAGTCTTTCACCCAGTATACCCAGTAATAGCAGTATCATGGGAAATGCTATATCTTCCTTCTTCCCTATGGTACAATTCACATACTTGTAGAATACTGTGGTAAATTACATCTGGAGGAAACCAAGTGAGAAAAGCCCTCTCAGTCTCTTTGACACTAAAAAGCACATTCAGATGGGAGCACAGCAAAGAAAAACCCAAAACCCCAAAATTACATGCACACAAATCAAACAAATCAAAACACAAACAACTTTTTTCCTTTTTTTTCCCTCCTAAACTAGTTATTTGTTAGAAAAAAACCCTGTGTCAGCAAGCCAGTGTAAGCTTAGGCAATATTTAAGCACACTTATTCTGGTATAAAGGCTTGGTATACAAAAAAGTGCTCATCTGAAATCTAACAGATGAGCATTTCACACCTTAAGTCAAATCATTTGTGGCATTCATTTGTAAACATATTCTAATTAAAGTCAGCAGAACATGAGGAAAAGAAAACGCAAACATTCCTGATTGTCACTTTAAGTTAACCACACTTTTCCATACAGTATATTAAACCCCCCAAAATAACAAGTTGTATTGCATACGGGAATGCCTATGAAAACAGATTGATACACCTCAAGTATGTTATAACATTTTGCATATATACCCAACCTACACTGGTGTTAAAAATTACAGCGTGCTGGTAACTTGGTAAGACAATTCTGCAGGTTAACAGAACTAAGCACTGAAACCCCCAAGCGAATTACTAATTTTAAAAACCCTCTAATTAAAAGATATCTGAATTTGCTACTTTGGGGAATGGACCATTCCGTCACCCAACTCCACTCCTTTTATATGCAATAAATAACAATGCTTTAAAGTGTAGTACTCTTTGCTGGTTTAGATCATTAGATTTCAGGCAACCTTTATTTCATCCTCCTCCCCAGCCCTCTGATATTGCTGTTTGTCTGCATTGTGGCTCTTGCACTAAAAGCATTCTTTTTAAGTAGTGCTAACCCAGAAGACATGCATTAGCAGCACATGTAATGCCCCCAATTGCAAATGGATGCTCAGTACATGCAAGGCAGTCTGAATCACTAAAAACTGACAAAGCCTGAAATGTGGCACTCTCACTACTGTTTCACTCTACAGGTACATTCTTCTCAGTCCATGCTACTAAATGATCTAGTCATTGTACCCATTTCAGAAACACTCACCACATGTCGTGAGACTCAGTAACTGTGGGTAGCAAAATTCCTGTTGAATTATTACAACAAAAGCATTTCAACTTTCAAGTCTGCCAGCTAACCAGTATCAACATTACAACTTCTTCTAGACAAAAGCTATTTCTGAAGGTCAGAAGCAAGGACAATAATCAGGGATGTGTTAAGTTCTACCTGTGTTTATTTGGAGGGTTGCAGAGTAGGGACTCCATATTGGCATTACCTTTAAACTAGTTAAAGTTTGGCAATGGCTATGCCAGCTAGGATGCACTGGTGTGACTTACAGCACAAACAGCACTTGGCAGACCTCCTGGGTATGGAGTACAGCTTGACTTGTGCCTATGCTCCTGCCACTTCACTGTCTATGGTTTTTCAAGTAAGTTAGAGAAAGCAAACACTTCACACTTTTACCTCTGAAACATGATGCTGGTACCCCCAAATCTGAGAGGAAAGCAAAGACAGTTGGAAAAAGATAAAGACATGAGGACAGTAATGCCAGACTAGAGAGGCATAAAGGGAAATTAACTTTCTTCATGTCCTAATCTTTGTAGTAAGAACATTTCAGTTAGGCAAAAACTGCAAATTTGCCTTCACTTGCAAAATCACCCGAGTTTTAGTTTTTATTTGACACATATGAAATAGCCCTAGGACCAACACTAACTTCATTTGCCAATGATTTTTTACACTTACCAAGAGCTGAAAGGACTGCTTAAACCTGCAGGCGTTGCGATGCAGCTCCATCACATGCATGTGAACATTGGCTTTGCCCAGAGTCTCTTCAAGTGCGGAACAATCTGCATCGTATCCTCTAGGAAGGAAACAAGGGGGTTTGATATTAGTGGGCTTGAAAATATCTGCTGTGAAAACAGCATTCCTTTTTCCTTTGCCTTGCAATCGAAGCATTACCTCTTTACACATCCATTCAGCACACAGCTGCAAAGAACACGTACCTAGTGTAGCTCCCTCTCTTTAGCACAGATTTCCTCTTCGCCTTGAATGAGAGTTTAGGAGTGGGTAGGATCTATTGCCTTTCCATTCATGGGTGCAGTCCAAGGGTAAGACCCAAAAGATGTTCCTGTACAAAAGTCAGCTGCTGTCTCAAAAACAAAGCAGCATAAAATGTTGAAGACTAAACTAACAGGAAAGTATTCAACTGCACTACACGTTCCCTTTGAGAGATGCCTAAAATAACCCCACAAGCAACAATAGGCAGCTTTCCACCGTTTAAAAACACACCCATCACTACAGCATTGGACCCCATCACTCGACCAGAAGGCTGCCGCCCTTGGCACAGCCCTTCTGCCACAGGCAGCCTCCAAGCCTGAGGAGGCATGTTTGGAAAGATCATTGCAGGAAAGCTAAGCTGGAGCAGAAAGAGCAGCTGCAATGACAGTAATGGACATTCATGTTTCAACTGGCACGAAATTCCAGCTGCACTTTTAATACAGTTTCAGTGAACGCTCTTGTTCCTTGATGAAAACCAGCCACCACCAACCTGCTGTTTCTCCTCTGCCTTGATGTTTGACAGCTGAAAAAGAAGCCATGCTGAGCTACTTCCCAAGGATGAAATCTCTTACACAATTAGAGCTGACACCATAGTGAATCCAAAAAACAACTATAAATATAACCAACACAGAGGGGTCTGAAGTTTTAACAGGCATTAAAACCAGTAAAACAGTAAAGTCAGACTGGGTAAATCCCATGTTAATCATTGGGCAGACACTGGCATCCTTTGAAGTTAGTGGGAGGTACGCATGCGTTAACTTCTCACCGAGAAGTTATCATCTCTTTACCTCTGAAAGAAATTTTGTATTCATATCATTTAATTAAAGTGTTTGATTCCAAAAGCAATTTTAGTTGGTACCATATTGAACTGTAATTAGAGATTAATGATCCTATTAAAAGGTAATATTGTAGTTAATCCTTAATAATAATGCGCTTCATAGAAGTTCAGTGTCATACACAAAGCTGAGAGCAGTTAATGTTCCGCAAAGTATCTACCGTCTTTTCCAAGGGTCAGCAAAGAGCACGTCTCTACAACTCTCCATCAAATAATCCATACACCTGGAAATAACCTAACAACTCCAGACACTGCTTGTTGTTTATGACCTATGCAATTACATTGACATAACCGTTTTTCCATCTTAATTTACACAAGTAGCATACGGATAACCATACCGTATTTCATACAGCCCCATCGGATGACAGTGCCGGAACTGGGGCTGGACCCAGCCTGCAGCATGGTATGAGTATTAGCTATGTACATAACCGCACAGCGACTCACTTCACTGTGAAATGAGTTATTATTCAACATAAGCATGAGATAAACTGCAACCTGATATAATACATGAACTAGGAAAAAAGTACGATGCTGCAAAAATAGTGCAGGGTACATGGCAAATTTAAATGCAAGAATTACCACAAGCCCTAGCACTGAAAATGGGTATGTGCTTGATTGCTTTTCTGTTATCATAATCCACATACCATTGAATCTGTGAGAAATTCTGGGATTCAAGACAAAAACCACATTTTTTTAATACTCTTTTTGCACATAATATTAAGAAAAAAGCACACCAGCTCTAACAGCCGTAGAAGAATCCAAAGTACCTCCTCCTTCATATTTTGGTCATGCAGAGCTTCAGCTGATGACACGCAGGAGGTGACCCTGCACCTCTTCTCTGCTCTCGTGAGACCTCACTTTCAGTATTGTGTGCAGTTCTGGTGTCCACAACACAAAAAGGACATGGAACTGTTGAACAAGTCCAGAGGAGGCCATGGGGATGATCAGGGACTGAAGCACCTCCTGTAGGAAGATAGGATGACAAAGTTGGGGCTGTTCAGCCTGGAGAAGAGAAGGCTGCGTGGAGACCTCATAGCAGCCTTCCGGTGTCTGAAGGGGGCTATAGGGATGATGGGGAGGGACTCTTCATTAGGGACTGCAGTGAGAAGACAAGGAGTAACGGGTTCAAACTTAAACAGGGGAAGTTTA
>JAOEHY010012770.1:0-11910 GCA_025447955.1 Psilopsiagon aurifrons
CCCAAATCCCCAATAATGTCTTTAGTTTTATTGCCTTTCCCTTCTCCATTGTTACTGTGATGCCTGCAGTCCTGCCAGAGACTTCACAAAGCTGGGACAGATCACGCAGTTGAGCAATTCTGGATTGTATCCCTTGTGCTAGCCTGAAAAATAATGAGGCTGTTGTATATTCACCAGCCTAATTAAATGTTCATTTGTATTTGGCAGTTAAGAAGATTTTGACATACAGCTTATTAGTCCAAGCCTTGTGCTTGGAGCTGAATATGGAACCAGCTCTTTGCCTGGCTCAGGAAACTGGTGATTTAATTTGTTCTCATTAAGTGAAGAAATGAAGGTTTGATGCTGCATGCTCTGACATCTCATTACTCTAGTGACAGTGACAAAGGAACATGATAAATAAGAGTCATCTGGAGATAAATAGGAGTAAGCTATAAGATAACTACCTTTCATATTTATCATACATCTTTGTGTTTGTGATTCAGGTCCTCCATCATGAGTTGCTGGCTATCAGAGAAGCATGCATTAAACTAGAAAAGGATTACCAGCCTGGAATTACATTCATAGTTGTGCAGAAAAGGCATCACACCAGACTCTTCTGTACAGATAAAAACGAACGGGTAAGTTCTAATTGGAACCAGCAAGTGTCCAGCAGGCAGCCAAATTCCCTGGTACTTACTCCTTGTTTAGGCAGGAAGAGACTTGGTTGAAGAACTACGTAATACAGTGGGTGAGCTCTTTTCACCTGGAGAGGAAAACCTTCGCTTTGTGTCCCATATAATAAACTTGTAAGAAGCTTTTATGAACTGTCAGCAGGATTTGCCTTTCAGCAACTCTGTCCAGCCTTTATGTTTATCAGAGTTTTCAGTCTTCTTTTCCTTTGTTTTACTGTCTGAAGATCCTCAAGGGTTGAGATTAAACTGAGTAGTGAAGGGTTTATAATGCAGATGTCTGCATGGAGTTGTAGGAACTCTTTGTTGCAAATGCAGATCTATGTAGTGTTTCCAATACTCTTTAAGGCACATTTCTTCTGATTCTAGAGCCAGTAAGTTCACTGGTTTGATTGCTCTTAACTAAGGAGTAACTCTTGGGCATAGACACCTGCACAGTAGACAAATTGTTAGGTAAGGTGAACCTGATACTTTCTTTTCCATTATTGCTGCCTTTACTGTATCCTAGGTGTCCGATGTCTCTGACAAGTGGAGTTTGTTTTGATATCACCTTTGGTACCCATACATTATTTGTAGTACTGAGAATCTCAAATGGTTTCAAGAGTGTTTTTCAGCCGTTACCATATCTGTCTGAAGGGCATGTAGAAATATTTGATTCCACCTTTCTGGGTGGAGAGGAGGTTCCTCAGGTCTAGGATGGAGTCATTGCTGTAAGTGAAGAGTTCCCAATGGAAAACCTCTTTTCACAGACAGGTTTTTTCATGTTCTTCCTTCTGTCAGGCTTCTCCATGAACGTTTGAAGCCCAGCAGGATTCAAGGCAATAATAACTTTAAGTGCTGCCATAAAGTGTTTTTTCTATTGCTAACATACTATGATAACAGTTGTTAAATTGATGTAAAGACTATTTTGAAGTTCCGCTTTAAGTACTTTACTAAGTAAAGTGGTTTTGAGGGACGAGGAGGCCTGTCTTACAACTGCGGATTGTCCTCTTCCAGGTATGAACAAGAGAAGTTAGAGGGGAATAACCTGTCCTGGGATGGGAAGAATTTGACAAATGAGTTGCAGGAAATTACATTAACCAGAAAAGCTGATCTGTGGGTAACTTCTGAGAGGTTTTGGGGCTCTTTTTTCCCCTCCATCGTAAAGACTCCAGATTTTCAGTTGAGCACAGCTTCAGTTATTTCAGTTTTGCTCATTTTTTTCATGTTGCTTTTCACTGTTTTTGTTTTCTTGTGGTTTTTCCTTACTGTGTGGCTGAAAAGGAAAAACTCTGTGTTGCCTTACGGTCTTGGCATTTTCTGTTCACACAGGTTGGAAAAAGTGGAAACATTCCGGCTGGTACCACAGTGGACACAAAAATCACCCATCCATCAGAGTTTGACTTCTACCTGTGTAGTCACGCTGGTATTCAGGTACAGCATCTTGAGTGGGATGGTAACTTTCAAACACTGGTTGTTGGTGGTGTTTTCTGTGTTCTTTGCACAGGAGACAAAGGGTACAACTTCCATGTGTGTGTTTCAGCTTTTCTTCTGTGCCTTCTGCAGCGCTCCTCTGTTATGATTAAAGTCTAACAGAAACAAACTAAGCAGTTACAAAGCATACCCTGTGCATGCAGTTTATTGTGCTTCTCTCCTGTCTGTATACTGCTTTGAATGGTCGGAAGTAGTTGGACTATTTTACACAGCTGCCTCTTGCATTAAAATCACTTGAAATGTGCATCCAGTTCCTAGGTAACAACTAATACATTTAGATAGCACCACTGTAATTTCACATTTTCCTTGTGATTTCTTCTTCCCAGTCAGAAACAGAAGCTATTAAACAGCAACAGTACTGAATATGCTTTTATCCAGAGTATTAAAATTTGACTGGCATCAGGGTCCCAAGTCAGATTGCTGTGAGCTGTTAATGTTTTGCTTAAAGATACTTTATATGATGGCTTTTTGTCACAGTTGAGTTTTGCAAGACGAAAGCTCAGTTCCATAACACCACTTGATTTCAGTAACAGGGATAAATCCTAGAAAATGCAATCCTATCTAGAAATGCAAAGGGCTCAGTTCTGTGGGGGGCAAGGAGGGAGGTTGTTTGCCTTTTTAAAGCAAAACTTTGCTGAAGGATGTGGAATTGCTCCCACATGATTCTTGAGGAAGGGTCTGGTTTTACTGCAGTTGTCCTGCAGAGGTGGGAATTTAAAGAGCTGTGTTTGAAATGCTGCCATCCTATGTGTGATCTGTCTTCAGGGAACAAGCAGACCTTCTCATTACCACGTCCTCTGGGATGACAATCGTTTCTCTTCAGATGAACTGCAGATTCTCACCTATCAGCTGTGCCACACGTATGTACGTTGTACCCGTTCTGTTTCCATCCCTGCACCAGCATATTATGCTCATCTGGTTGCCTTCAGAGCCAGGTATCATCTGGTGGATAAAGAACATGACAGGTAAGTTACATAGTTTTGAATTATAACGGAGTTGGAAAGGAAGCAGGAAGGAGGTGGGCTTGTTATTTCTGGGGTCAGTAGTATCCTCAGTTAGCAGTTCGAGGGTAGATTTGGTCTTACCCCTGAATGATAACTGTGGAAAAATGCAAATGTTCCATTTGCTTCTGTGCTTCTTCTGCTTTCAGAACCTCAGTGGTGGTTTTAGGGCAGTTAACTTGTGACCATTCTATTCAGAACAAATGAATGAAACACCACCACATGCAAGGACAGGCAGATTAAAAGGGTTTCACTTCCCCTCCAACCTTTTTGTTCCACCTCCCCCACCCCCCATTCTCTTGCAGTGCTGAAGGAAGCCACACCTCCGGTCAGAGTAATGGCAGAGATCATCAAGCACTTGCTAAAGCAGTTCAAGTTCACCAGGACACGTTGCGCACTATGTACTTTGCTTGACATGTTTTAATGTTTAGCAACTCAGTACAATACAAGAGTTGGATTCACATGAGACCAGCTGCACTTAGACCAACAGTTGCCCAAGCTACAGTGACAGCCAGCAATGGGTGATGCATCTGAATTCTTTCCCATTTACAAGCAAGCCTTCCATCCAGAATTTCAGCCTGGATTATGAACTGCATTCTTGTATCAAACTCCACTATTGTTAGCAATGTGGTTTGCCAAAAGTCTCTAAGCTGCTTGCTATAGAACAGACCCTTATTTTATAATTCAATCAAGAGCTGTGATCTCAGGGCTTAGGGAAAAAAGCAAAAAACCAACCCCAAACTCCTCATTCAGTTTGCTATTCATTGAATTACTTTCAGTAATTTGCAAAGAGCTAATTCATGCTCAAGTTTGGGCTCAAATACCATGAATTAGCTTTTAATACAAAGGAAAGCAAAGCATTTTTTGGACTCTTGATGAAGCCTTGCTTATTCTGGATGCGTTCACAGGATAGTTATTTTCACAAGAAAAGAGTGACAAACCCCTGGTTTTCCACTGTCGTACAAAGATCTGCTCTGTGTGTCTAAGGGCAAATGTATTTTCTGAAGCTTGTTCTTGAATGTTTTTTATTGTGCTGCATTCGAAAAAGTTTTTCATAGACTTAAAGAAGAATTTTAAAGCAAAGACTGAACTCATACCTAAGCTTTTCATAGGTCCACTTGGATTGGCAAAAGACAATGTGCCATTGAAAACCTGATTTGTAAAGAGTTTTTTAGAATCACACTGACAGCTAACTTTAGGGTTTGTCATCAGGACTGTGACACTTACCTTTCCAAAGTCTCTAAAGAATACGGGTCTATGGTGAGAAATACAGTACAATCCTTTTTCACTGTTGTTTGAGTTAATGTAAATTTTATATATGTTTCACAGTATTAATGTGATAGACTAGATGCTATTATTTATTTTTATTTACTAAGGAGTGCTCATTATACTTCTGTTAACATATCAAGAATGCTTTGGATTTAGAAATGAAAACCTTATCATGGGGACATTACTCTTCAAATGCAAAAATATGCAATCGACTTTGGGAGAGTTGAGAGATCCAGGCAGTGTACATTGTGTAGCTCGTGTCTTGTAGAAAGGCTTTTTAAGCGTGCACACAACACAGCATGTTGTACCTGTGCAGTTCAGAGACGCACACAAGACCACCATTCTACATTCATTCAAGCACAAACCAATTGTATTTTATTTATGTGTTGAATATTGGTGAAGCAGGAGCTCTGGTAGAGGAGAGTGGCTCACTGTGATTGAGACGGAAGTCAGTATCTATGCAGTAAAGAGAAATCTTAGGAAGCTGAAGTTTACTTATGAAGGGAGGTGAAACTCTCTTCGTTATGCATAAGGTCAATAGTAAATGTGAGAGTTTTGCCTCTCTTAGGAGAAGCATTAATTGAAACTGATCATTGTTAGACAAACACTTCTGTTAGTTTGCACACTGGATTCATAACAAACCATAATACATATGTAAACCATTGCACTAACGATGATGCCGCAAGCAGAAAATGGATGAAGCCCAAGGAACTTGTTTATGCTGACTTGATTATGTTTATATTTTTAGATAACTGAGGTGACATGCTATGAGGCAGGTTTTACATGTGTCATTTTCTTCCACCTATCCGTTTTGCTTCACCTTTTTCCTCCTCTCTCAACAGATGCTCAGTCACTGTTTTGAGTATATTTACCTCTAGCCACTCGGAACGGGCAAGTAGCTTTAACCAGTACAGAGCTCTGTGCCATACAGCAGATAAACTCTAACCAGCTCCTGTTGAATAAGCTACAAAATGCCCAACCTTTGCTGCATAGAGTTTTAGGTACATAACTTTGTGCAAGATCAGATCTTCACCTTGTGTGTTGGTTGTCAGTGTTGTTTAGGTGAAATATCATTGTAAAACCTATTAATAGATTTATTGTGTCATTCTAACTTGGTGATTAGGCTGCTGGGTCAGATTTTCTTCTTGGTCATAGTTATGTAAATCCAGGTTTTAAATGTAAATCCAGCATCTAAATGCTGGTATAACAGAAAGCAAATTGCAGGTCCCATTGTCTTTCTGTGTTCCAGCCTTTCCATGGTGGATATGTTGCACTTCTCTGTGCGCTTGCTTGAGAGGTTTCATACTTCAGTGAAGATTTTAATTTGGCAGAGTTTTATATAAGAATTATTTTTTTATATGAATTATTCTTAACGAATAGGAAAAAATTCAACTCTTTTAAGACATTGATTAGTTTATTTGATGTTCGTTATGCAGAGACCTCTTGGATGTGAAATTCATTCTCCTCTGCCCTCTCTGTGCAGATCTGGAGTAGTAAATGACTTCTGCAGGTGGCCAGATGGGGCGAGGAGGGCAGAATCTGTCTTGACCTCCTATCTTATCTCTCAAGCAGACTGTGGGCTTCACTGCATCCTCTTCAGGATGCAGCCCTTGGGCTGGGATATTTGGTGCAGCTCCTTGCTGTCAGAAAAGAAGCATCAGGCAGACACTTGATCTGAGAGTGGCCGTTGTCTGTGTATGCTCTTGGAAACAACAAATTTTATGTAGCTTTCCTTCCCTGAGCATGAAGAACTTGGGATGGTTCTATGCATTTCAGGCTAAGCACATTTTTACATTTTTCAATCTTTTTAATCCTCTAATATTGTAAATCTTTATGGCTTGATTTCCCCTTCCTTTCCCGTCTCCTCCTTCCCCTGCAAGTGGTGAATTAGTGGATAATTTAAAGCCTTTTTCTAAAAACATACTGATGAAGTTTATACTTTGAAAAATAGAGTGTGCTTGAAGTCCAGCAGCTCCCTTTTGGGGAATGTTTTTAGTATAAATTACATATTCAGAACTGTCTCCTGCCAAAAAACCCTACCAAAACACCTAAACCCATGCTCTTAGGGTCTTTTTGTTTCTTACCTCCCATGTGTCTTGTAAGAACAGCAATATCTCAGGTAAACACAAAGCTCAAGATGTCTCTATCTCACACACATTCCTGCTCTTGAAGTCACAGTTGAGGTAGACAGTTATAACCACTAAGTCACTATGCAGCTCAGGTCAGCAGTAGCCAAAAGTGTGTTACCCTCTGGCAGTTGGGTTTTAATCATCCGCTGCATGACTTCCATTGCAAGAGAGTGCTGAGCAGGACCTCATCCCTTGCCTCCTCCTGCGCTTTATGTTCCTGGCAATGACCTCGTCCTTGAATTCAGCCATTGCTGCAGGTTCTCCTGGTGCTTGGAAGTGACAAAACCACCTTATTTCCCATGCAGGCACCAGGAGTGTGATGGATAAACTGATCACTGCCAGTCCCGTGCTATTCCTTTAGTTTTAAAGGGGTGTGCTTGAGAGGTGAACTGAGTGCCTGCTATGGATTTAGTTTTCCCTGGTTTTGTTTTTATGGAAAGGGTAACACTGTTGAAACAAAACATATTCCAAGATTGAAAGTTGGTTGTAGAATCCATGTGTTCAGAGAGGCTCAGACTTAGCTGGATGGGTCCTGGCATTGACTCAAAGGACCTGCTTTGGGCACAGGGCTGGACCAGACATCTCCAAAGAGCCTTTCTGAAGCATAGGGTTCTGTGGCAAGAACGGCTTCTTTGTGGGAGGTGAAAAATAGTATCAACAAGCATAAAATAATTAAAAATTGTCCCTTCTTTATTTTTTATATTATGTACAAAATATCACACAATTGTTTGCTTGGGTTTGGAACTTTCTGCTCCTGTGGCTGAACAGAATAATGTGTCCACCTCTTCCAGCACCGGGAAACAGCTGAGTTGATCTTTAGGAGGAAATGTCCTGTTGTGAAATGCTGAAAGTAGGTGGATTTGCCTCTGTGATTATGAGTTTGGCATTCAGGATAGCCCTATGCAATCTTAACACTTCTAGTGTGTGTCTGTGCACTGATGTATGGTGCGAGATCACTTGTTCTTATTAGAAGGCCTCGTTTTGGCTTGGTTTGGTTTAGATTGTTTCAGCAGTCATATCTGGCTTGCTGAATCACAATCAACGATCTTCCATCTTACAGAAGCTTTGGCACATGAACTTCTTCCTTTCTAGATCTGTTGGGTTTTGGGTGAGTTTGGTGCAGTTGTCATAGGGAAAGGTGTGTCTTAATCTGCTGGAGCCAGTATGGAGAATTTACAGGGAATTTATGCTTAAAACAAGAAATCCTAATGAATACTTCCATAAGCCATAACAAATACTTCATCCAGGGCCCCAGGCGATGTGTCCTGATTGTAAAAGCAAAAAGGCTGTGAAGGTTTAATGTCAATTCTGACTCTCAGTAACTCCTGTGGCTCTTGTCCATTTTAAACTTGTCTTGGTCACATCTTAGTGGACCACTTGTATGAGCAAGACAAAGAGGTCGTATCTCCAAAAGGATTTTGACATTTCAGCTCCTGAAGGGTAGATTCTTATGTGCCCATGTTACCCTCTGAAAAGATGGAGGTTTCTAATTGATTTAAGAAGCTTCTGAAGCTTTTATCTCGAGTCAGACGTACCTGCACAAAGGCTTTTTGTTCAACAGAAAATCAGGAGGGCTTTGCACCCTGCTGCCATTGCTGCTGTCCTTACTGCAGCAGTAGGGTCCTCACATACAGTGGTCATCTGCATCTCGCCTGTAGAACCCCCAACATTTCTTATGCCAGCGAATCTCTGGAATGTAACTGAGAGCAAGGGCAGGAGGAAGGTCTGGGTTAACATCCGCCAGCCAAATGGAATGGATTAGTGTAGGGGGTTTCTAGTGTCCCTGCAGATCGTTTCTTTTTGAGGAAGAACGTTGGTATTCGAAGCGAGAACAGGTTGTTTCATACGTATTCAAGACCACACGTCCTAGAAACGCAGCACTGGGACCTTTGGAGGTTGAGATGGACGCACTTGCCTCTTGATGGAACCAAGTTGAGCATCTGGTGCATAAATAACCCAAAGGGACTTTTTTGAAGAGCTCTTTTACACATTAACTAAAGGAATGTAAGGGAAGTTCTCAGTATTTTTCACACTTGATACCAATGTAATGAAATCGCATTCTTTCCCTAGTTTTTAATACTTTTCTCCTACAGTAGCATCTCTTCTTGTGTATTGGTCCTGCCTGTGGCCGTCTGAATTTCTAATGCGGGGCAGGACATTGTTTTATGACTTTTCTATTACATTTGGTAACATGCTTCTTGATGCAGTCTTTTCTGAGGAAAACTTCAAGTAGAAGGTAATTGCACTGATAATTTTGTTTTTAAACTCCCTTTTTACTGTAAGACTTCTTTTTTGCATCTGCTGTAGCTGTTTGAATTACTGTAAATAGTGCTATATATAGCAAATACTGAAATGCTGTGGATACCATTCCTTGTTGTTCTTGCTTTTTGGAACACTGCCATATTTTCCAGTATTGAGATATGAGCTTTGGGTTTTAAATGTTGTTATACTTTCTGTTTGCATTGCAGAATGAATCCAAGGGCACAGTTGCTTTATTGCAGTGGATATATTTAGGGTTCATCTGAGTTTAGAAAGTATTTCTTCCTTCTTTATGCACGCTTCTCCCACACTGTAAAGATACAAGGACAGGTTTTAAGCCATCAACATGCTTGTTATCTGTGCAATGTTCAAATGCCAATCTTTGATACCACTGTTAGATAACTTACAGCGTTAATGTAATATCCATACTATCAACTGTAGCTATTACACGTGTTCCGTGCTTCTTCTAGCATCTGATTCTTGTGTCATATGAAGAACTCATCTGTGTGGTAAAATTAGTGGAATATTAAGGATTTGGGATCCAAGTTGCAATGTCTTGCTCTCTGTCCCTCCATGGGTGTGAGATTGTTGAGTGCAGTGGATGTTTCAGTGCTCTGAACTAAGAAATAGTGTTGTCTCTCTAATTGCCCTCATGAGAAAGCCATCAATCTCCTCTCCATCAGTAGTTGCCTTTTGCTTCTGTAACCCTTGGAGACAGGGGAGACCCAAACTCCTGCCCCGCTGTTTAGCGTTAGGATGCGGAGCAGCAAGTTTTGCCTCCTGTTTCTGAGGGTTAATGACTGGAAAGATGCATTCATCTGAGATGGTTTTAATATGAAGGTTGGGGGGGAGGGTGTTGTGTGTGCTTGGTGTGGCACCTAATCAGTTTTATCTCATTTAGTGTGTTTTAGTTGCTTTTTCTGTGTTGTTTCTTTGCCTGAAGTGTTAATATGAATGTAATGGCTTGGCCAAATCACTACAAAAGGTGGTTTTGTGATACTCTCTAGTTAGCAAGCAGATGCAGTTAAAGGCTACCTCCTGTATTCTTCCACAGCTGAATTCATTTTTAAAGTGAACCTGCTGCTAAGCAGCCAAAATGTTCCCAAACAAACTATTTGTACTGTTTTGTTTCTTGCTGGTGAATTAGCAGTGCCATACTGTGATCCTGGATGGCTGCTCGTTGCTCCTTCTGTCTTCCGAAGGTGTGGATGTGGCTTGTTGGATGTTAAGAAGGTTATCAGAAGTGGTAAATCAGACGTGGCACAGTCGCTTTTGGTCAGGGTTACTCAATAGCAACAGCTCTCTCTTCAGCCTCTCCCTTCACTCGCTGAGTTTGTAACTGTTGTTTCTGAATGAGAAATGCTTTTGCATTGTAGCAGTTGGCCCCAAAATGTCATGTTTTCACTGAAAATGCTATGAAGGTGCTTGAAATCTGTTTTGAATCTGAGGCAAAAATGATGTATTGAAATATTTTTTTAAGGTATTATTTAGTTAGGTTGACCCAAGACTGTAACAGTGAAAATACTGCATCATTCCCTGCTCAGATCATGGTAACCTTTAAAATGAGGAAAAGAAACCAAACCAAACCACCAAAAAACAACCCCGAACTCGAGTGTGTTCATATGGTGACTATTGAGTGTCAGTTGTGTGCAAAGCCTTGGTTGTAACTCAGCCTTGAAATAGGTGCACACAGACTAAAGGTGCTTTACCTGACCTGAAATGAAACTGTGCAAAAGTGTGCTAACACATCGTATTTTGTTTACAATGAATCCACACAAGCTTCCTCATGTCACAATTAACCACTCTGCTGACAGAAATACTACCTGTTGAAGCACAACGCACTGGTGTAGACTAATAGCAGTGTTAGAAGTTGTTCTTTGTTCTTTCTTAAAAGTAACTGGGCTTTATGCTCCAGACATTGGCATCTCAGAAGTGAGTTTGCTGGGATTGTATCCTACCTGCAATTTCATCGCCTTCATCATTGGGTGTAGACACTAATGAAGCTTGTTGATGGCAGGGAGGATTGATGTTCTGACTTTCTGCAGGCCAGTTCCTATTGAGCAGTGGTGAGGGACTGAATAAATCAGCTCAGTAATAGCTGAATGGGGTAAAATCCTGGAAGCTTTGTTCAGTTCTCAGTTAGAATTTAACAAAGCTCCTCCCAAAAGCATGAACACAGGGGTCTGCTGTAGGGAAAGTGGCTGCTTTTCCGACAGTATGTCACTACATCTTGCGTTGCAGATCCATAGACACTATTGATGTTGCTGTGGCCTGGGTTTCATGGTGCAGGTGTGCTATACCACTTCCCTGGGAGCATATTCTGGGGAAACAACAAGAGTGATGTGTTGTTCTTTCTAGACCAGGTCTGCAAACCCAGAGGAGTATTGGGAAGGAAGGAGCCCTGTGCTAGGGGCTTGACATGCCTTTTTAGAAGAGAAATGCCATCTGTGCTATGCTAGGCACCCCATCCCTTGTGGAAATGAGGTAAGGAGGTGAGGAGAACCATTTTACTGCAGAGCTGCTAATGAAGCATTTGTGAAGGTGACAGTTAAATTACACTCACTCAGGTTTCCTTCTGGCTTCCTTGCGAGTTGTCCCTGAGCACAGGCATAGCTGGGGTACAGCCGCTTGCAGATGGGAAGCAGGCAGTCCCCTGGAGTTGACCTCTGATTTCAGCCCTCTGTATTGAAGGGTTCTGGACTTGGGTGGCACAAGGACCAGGGGTGTTTGCTGGATTTGGAGGTGTGAGAGGATGGCAAGAGCCAGTCTTGGGAGCTTTGCACATGGCAGCACTAAGGAAGTGGACCCCACAGCACGAGGTGAAGGCTGGCTGCTCCCTTCCTCCCATCTAAATAGCCTCAGAAGAGGAGTTGCTTTGAATTTTTCCATGCATCTTAAAACTACCTATGGCTACTCCGCAACCACCAACCTACCTATATGTTCTTTTGAAAAGCCTGGTGGGTGTTTGCATTACAAATCTGTTCTAAAGGGCGTATTCATTTTTATGTGTCTCTAATGAGTGCACAGGTTTTAGGCTGTTGAGGTCTTTGATCCCAAAGCTTTTGGATGTGCTGTTTTACAAGGTTGCTTTAGTTTTGTTGTTTCCCCCCC
>JAOEHY010012771.1:0-23933 GCA_025447955.1 Psilopsiagon aurifrons
ATCAGGTTGGCATCAGCCCACCTCACAAGTGTGTCAAGGTCCCTCTGGATGGCATTCCTTCCCTCCAGCTTATCAACTGAACCACTGACTACTGTTTATCTACTGTCCTAGCATGTAATCATTATTTAAAATAGTCTAGGGGGAAGATTTTGCTACATTAATCATTTGTTTAATGTACTGGCATTTTAACAAATTTCAATCATGCCAGATTTCTGAAGCTTGCAAAAATTTTTCCTAAGGAGAATATACTGCAGTGGAGGCTCCTGGCAGAGAATTAAGATCCTGAAATAACTCAGAATTAATATAACCCCTAAATCATTATGGGAAGGGCCACCACCAAAACCAGAACACTTTCACATCAGTGGTACATGACTTATCCCCTTTTTATTGCATAAGAAGCTTAGAGTAAGAAGGCTGGCTGAATGAGTGAGAAGTGCTTTTACTACAGTTATACAATTATCTTTCAGGTCACAGCAGACCTAGATCTAGAATTTCTGGCACAGAGTCTTACAGGCAAGATAGCTGCTAAAAGCTTAAACCCTCCCATGATCTGACTTCAGAGAGCTGTGTTTGTTTGGCACTTCATTTTTTTTTTTTTTTTTGCTGTGGAATGTGATAAAATATAGGTGGTGTTTTGAATTTTCTCTTTACAAGAACTTTGTACCACAGAAAAATGACTCAAGTTTAAGTGTCTGCAGATAAAACCAATATATTATATGTGAAAATTACCCAGTTAAATATCTAAGCAATTGTCTCTTTATTTTTGTCCACTGTTTTTACTCTGTGTATCTTTGCTCTAAAAAATGTGTAAACCTTATGAAGTGCTAATCTTTACTAGAAATCAAGTTTGAAGTAATTAATAAATATATCTATGTTCATAATGATAAGAACTTGATAGAAGATTTTTCTTTTGTCTAATGAACAAATCCATGAGATAACTCGATATGACAGAGAAATGAAACGAAAGAAGACTTTTAAAAAAAAAACAAATATTTCTCTTCTTCCATGGAGAACCTGAGGCTAAAAGTGTTTGTCAGATTTAAAACACAGAGTCTGGAGCAGGTCTGGAGCAGATTAGGAAGGGTGTCAAAGAAGAGCAAAACCAAACACAGTTGCTTCTTGTTGGAAGGATGGTAGGTCTTCAGCTGAAGTTTCTATGTAGTTCCTGACAGTTTGTGTATGAGGAAACATTTAGTGAATAAACAAATTACACTAAGAAATTACTTGTGATTGCTCATAAGTGATCATCTTTGAATGCAAAATACATGTTTCTTTTCCAAAACAGCCATGCTATTTTTATTGCAAGCTTTCTTGCTTCCTTATTTATTACTACTTAATTTATCTCCTCATTAGAATTAGGTATATTTAAGTGATCATCTGCTGTAAAAGTAGGAGCCTGGTCTTCCTTGCAACTGCTTCTTGTAAAGCACTGAAAGATGAGTTATTGCTCCTTCTTTTTATCTCACTTCTTAATTAACATATGAAGGAAGCAGAAGGAAAAAGAATAATGTCTTAGCCCTATTGATGAGACAGAAAAATAGATTTTAACAGATATTTTCAATCATATTATACACTACAATTTATGGATTAAATTTTGACTAGATATAACAGATGTTAGATTTCTACTTTACATTCTAAAGGAGATGAAGAAACTTTAGACTAAAAACTGCAATATGTGAAGTAAAATCAAAACTGGCCTCATTATAACTTTTAAATAATTTCTCATTTCATAATGTTCTTTCTAATCATAAAGACCCCTATCTGCTCTCAGGGCAATGAGAAAACTGGAAAGAGATAGCACATGTTAGGATCTGCTCTAACCCATGCTGGAGTCTGTAATGAATTCTTCCACTGACAGCCATAAGAAAGGGCTATGTTGGGAGATGTACTTTTTGAGCTCCTGCAAAAGCTGATCAGGTACAGTTGCCTTGTGGAGGGTCATGTTAAACACGTAATTCCTTAAAAGTCCAACAGAAAGTAAGACATACTTTGAAGCTGCTGCCTTCCAGTCACCTCTTGGCTGCATAGCCTAGAGTGCAAGGAAGGTACAAAGTTCTCAAGAAATGTAGAGGACAACTAGAGAAAATTCAAGCATAACTTCCTTCTTTATATGAAACATTACAATATGAAAACAGAAATATAATAGTCTTACTTTTTATACTAGCTTGCAGTTGACATTCTCATTCCATCACTCATGAGGAAAACCTAGGGACTACTCATTGAAGCATGTTGATACTATATTCATAGCATAAGCATTGATGAAAGAATGGTTTAATCTAATGAGAAAAAATCACTCACAATATTGCTATCATGAAAAGTTATGGACAATAAAGGGGTGACTAGTGACAGCCCACATAAGGGCAAATCATGCCTGACAAATTTGGTGGCCTTCTGTGATGGGGCTACAGCCTTGGTGGATAAGGGAAGAGTGACTGATGGCATCTACATAGACTTGTGCGGGGCATTTGACACTGTTCCACACAACATCCTTGTCTTTAAATTGGAGAGGCATGGATTTTATGGGTGACCACTTGGTGGGTAAAGAATTGGCTGGATGGCCACATGCAGCAAGTTGCAGTCAATGGCTCAATGCCCAAGTGGAAATCAGTGATGAGTGGTGTTCCTCGGAGGTTAGTATTAGAACCAATCCTGCTCAAAATCTTTGTTGGCAATGTGCACGGGGGAGATTGAGGTGCTCTCAGCAAGTTTGCCAACAACACTAAACTGTGTGGTCAACAAGCTGGAGGAAAGGGATGGGATGCTGAGAGACCTTGACACACTTGAGGGGAGGGCCCCTGTGAAACTCATGAAGTTCAACAAGGCTAAGTGCAAGGTGCTGCACCTGGGTCAAGGCAATCCTGAGCACAAATAATGGTTGGGTAGAGAATAGATTGAAAGCAGCCCTGCAGAGAATGACTTGGAGGTGTTGGTTGATGAAAAGCTCAACACAAGCCAGCAGTGTGTGCTCACAACCCAAAAAGCCAACCATATGCTGCGCTTCACCAAAAGGAGTGTGGCCAGCAGGTCAAGAGAGGTGATTCTTCCCCTTTATTCCAGTCTCATGAGACCCCACCTGGAGTACTGCTTTCAGCTCTGAGCCCCACAACACAGGAGCAACTTGAACCTGCTTGAGTCCAGAGCAGTGCCATGAAGATGCTCTGAGGGCTGGAGCACCTCTCGTATGAAGACGGTCTCAGAGAGTTGGGCTTATTCAGTCAGAGGAAGAAAAAGCTCCAGGGAGACCTTAAAACAGCCTTCCAATACCAAAAGGGGGCTTACAAAAAATCTGGGGAGGGACTTTTTATAAGGGCATATAGTGACAGGATATGTGAGAATGGCTTTATGTTGAAAGAGGGGAGATTTAAATTAGGCATTAGGAAGAAATTCTTCACTATGAGGGTGGTGAGACACTGGCATAGGCTGCCCAGAGCAGTTGTGGCTGCCCCATTCCTGGAAGTGTTAAAGGCCAGGCTGGAGAGGGTGTTGGGCAACCTGGTGTAGTGGAATGTGTCGCTGTCGGTGTTGGTGGGGTGGAACTGGAAGACTTTTAAGGTCCCTTCCAACCCAAACCATTCTATGATCCTATGATTCTAGCATAACTTACAATGCATGAAAGCAAAGCTTCTATTGGACTGGTAGATATCAATGAGAAAAATTATTGAAGAATTTTCAACAGAATGCAATAGAAATAGATGTAGGTGAAGAAGTCATAATTCTTGGGAGAAAAGATAGTAATGATTAAATAGGCTGAATAGTGCTTGGTGTTTACAGAAAAGGCAAAATACTGCAAGTACTGAGTACTTTGTCAGAATGGGCTAGTGAGCTCAAAATCAGCTCCATGTCCTAGTCCACAAGATGTAGCTGTATGTATTTCCTGCAGGCCAAAACTAGTCTGCCTACCCCAAGAGCTCTTCTAGTGAGACAGAAGACGGTTCATTAACAACCAGGAATCCTTAACTTTATACTTGACACTAGGGTATAAGCCAACATCATATGTGAAGCAATGATATATCAAAGAAAGTAAAGTAACAGGTTGTAGAAGCTAAATGGTTAAAACCTAGGCTGGACAGATATAACAGCTTCCCATTAGATTATTTAAATTAAATATATAGGCAAATAGCAAACTGGAAGAGAACCAGTAGAACAAGGGTAAAATATAGATTTAATCAGGCTAAAATATCTTGTTTACATCTACAAAAGAAAATTTTTTTGAATAGATAAATAAACATTTTACAATTTTTCAGCCAGACTCAGGAATGTGCCCTTAACAGTAAAAAACAAATCAAGTGCACATTTATGAACATCTAAAATCCTTTCTAGGGAGATGATGTTTCTTTTTCACAGGAAAATGCCACAAATTTAAGAAAGAGTTCTTCCTGGAATTTTATTGAAGGCTGTCATGGAATTCCACATGCTCTACAAACATCACCACCCCCCTCAAAGACACATTTTTCAGTTCAGTATAAGAATATCTTCACTTATAGAAAATAATATCAGTCATGAGTGCAAGATGTAACATAAACTCTTCATCCAACATGGTTTGTGATATGTATTTCATGTTTAATGTTATAAGCAAAAGCCCTTCTGCATTATCTAGTAAACATTAGATACCAACATGCTTATCAAAATTCTTTTCAGATCTCACATCCTAAAGTGCAGTAACTCTTTGGAGAATGATGTCCTAGGGCATCTTGCAGCAGTTTTCAGTCTCTAACTAATTTGTTACTTAGAGCCATTTTACTTCCATGGGTTTTGGGTTGTACACATTTTTAGATGGGAGTAGAAAATAAGGAAAAAATTGTAGAGTCTTCCACATCTTAATCTAGGAGACAAAGACCACTATTCCCCCTCATGTCCACCTTTATGAAGAACACTCAGTGAATATATGAAAAATACAAAATTAATATGATTTAGATACAATAGAAGGCAGGCAAGTTTTAAGTTGTGAATCCTGTTTCTAATGCTATCTCTGATGCCTAGTCACAGAACTTCCTTACTTTCGTTTTGCTATAAACTTAATCTTACTACTTCAGAGTTTCTGAGGAATCACTGAGGAAGAATTAGATTAATTTAAATTGGAATGAAATTATGTAGTAGAAAGTACTAATCTTGTTAATAATGAGAATGTCCACTGTAGGATATTCAGAATCTAGTAATAGGAAAGGAGAGGAAAAAAATCAGTGTAGGTTAGTTAGTTGGAAGATGACCACAAGTCTCCTATTTGTTGTGGCTCTGGAGAAAAGGCAAACACAGTCTGAAGATAATCAGAGAAGTATTTTCTAGAGAAAATCAGGGAGCCTATGAAGGCTTTCACCTAGAAAATTGAAAGCAGTTCTACTTGTTTTTTAGGTGCATTTGTTCAAATGTAATGCAGATCTAAAGGAGGCCTGCAGTAGGAACCAAGAAAATGAAGGGACTGTTACACTAAATAAGGAAGAGCTTAGTATGTTTACCCTAGCAAAGTGAAGGCTGAGAAGAAATGAGAGTTGTTTATATTGAGGTGGTGCATTTATACCAGAAAAAGAGATTAACTATTAAACTTGTTATAAATAAACTTAGGCAGGAGATGTATTCTAATCTCTAACGACCAAAGTACAAGACTCTAAAAGAGGATCCCAGTAGGAGTAGTGTAGGTAGGTATCCTTACCGCTTTTTGATTCCTTCATGAAAAGGACTATATGACATGCAATGAGAGATTGATAGGCTTTTATATTGTCAGATATGTAAATTCAACATTATAATTCCACCTAAGTTTCAGTTATAAAATGACTTTTTAGTGAGAGACAAGAATATCCTTGCTTGGGTAATGGAGCAAAATTACAGAATGGACATTGTTTTAAGGGGAGAATATGCAGCTGGCTGCTTTTTGCATGTTTTCAGTGATAAAAACATTATGAAATAATGAACTGGCTGAAGACTGATTATTGTAACACCTGGAGAATACATTAGAACAACACATTATTGGCTCAATTAACATAATTCTGTATGGTTTTATTTAGGGTCTGGAAATGGATATAAGGTAGCAAGAAATTAGTACAATGTCACTATTCGTTTTTGAATTTTTGAGAGTGACTGTATCTGTTCTTGAAAAAATATTTTTCATGGATACTAAGTAGCATTCCGTCTGGTAATCCCAAAATGATTTTTGTAAAATATAGGAGGTAACTGGATATATGTAAAGACTATACCTTGCACTCTCATTGAATGTTTCTGTTTTGCATTACTTTTGCTTACCAAATGCGGTAGTGTTGATTCCAAGCTGATGTAAAATTATCATATTCCAGTATTATTATTCCTCATCTTTGGTTTGCAAAAGCTTTGGTCTGCTTTGAACACAGACCATGGCTTTTTCCATTTTGAGGTTAGATCTTTTGCACATATTATGAGGGACTGAACTTTAAATCAATCCAGAAACCATAGCTGGTACAGAATGTGACACCTGACACTTAAACACTGCATTTTGGAAGCATATTGGCCAAACTGAATTCTCACAAATGTCTATGTGACTTTCCAGATGCAGTTAAAGATGTGGATCATTTTGCAAGAATTAATTAGAATTTACATGTTTCAGAAACAGCTTTATACCATATATCTTTCTGCCACTGCTCTGCTCAGTGGAAGCATTTGAGCTGGATCATGAAAATAGAAAAAAAAGAATAAGCAAAATAAACCATAAGAGAAAGAACAGCCAAAGATGAAGACCTTTTTTTTTTTTTTTTTTCTTTTAGGAGCTTCAGCTTTAAATCTAGTTTTTGCTGACACTTGTTTGGTCTTATATTATGAAAATTTAATCTTCTTGTGTACTCAAGAGACCATTAACCTCTTTACCCAGGCTGTGAAAAAAAAGCAAAACAGTAGAAAACAACGTTTGTAAGAGAGGAAACTTTTTTTTTTATTTTATTTTTATTGTAGAGTTGCTTTGTTGGTGTGAAAGTATAGAAACAACCTTTAAAGATCAGGTTAAAGACTGGTACATGTTCTCTCCTTTTACATGTTAGATTTTACAATATAGAAACATGTAGTTGCTTGCATTTCATTAGGTAATGCATGACCTAATCCCTGGAGACACCAACTATCACTTGTATTCCACAGAAGATATGACTTCAGTCATAACTTCTTTTCCTCAAGATCCCAGCCATCAGTACTTAAAACATCTACTTATTACACTCAGGATATGAAAGATATGTATAAAAATCAAATGTCAAGGTTTCTTCTGTTTGTTTTTAATTCCAAAGAAAGGCTCTCATTCTTTCTTGTGTGGGGATTTTAAGGAAGATGGCAAATAAATTACAAAGCTTGAGAAAATTGCTTCCAGGCAACACTAGAAAAGAACAAAAAACCAAAGCCATTGAAACCATTTGATTCAGCCTTTGTTTCTTCCAATGGAAAAAAAAAAACCAAACCAAAACCAAACCAAAACCCAAACCCATCCATCTGGTCTCAGAAAAAGACGAATTAAACTTTAGAAAGAAATAATATTTTGACAAGTAAAATACAGGCTAAATGAAAAAGGTTTGTTTGTGTGCATACATGTGAGAAATAGAGATATTCCAATGGAATATTTCCACCATGGGAAGCAAAAAATTGTGTTGTTTCGTCGTTTCTTTTTTTTTAATTTTTTTGCAATCAACTCTTATAAGATAAATCATTCGAAAAAATACAAAATAAAAGTATCATGCTGGTACACTCTTCTGTGTGTGGGGAACTCTGTTAATATCTTCCACAACTGTCTCTGCATATCATGCCTGTTGCCAGCTTTTCATGGCAAAACAGACAAAGTGCATCAGGGCATCATGAGATCACACAGTGAATGTACTGAAACAAGTAATAGGGAGGGGCTGTGCATCTACTTCATTACTGTCCCTTGGCTTCTTCCTGCTGTGGGACAAAATGTTACATGCATCTGGTTAACAGGCTGCTTGGCCAACTGTGCCTAGCAGATGTGAGTCAGAACACTCTAGAAATGCTTCAACACTGCACAGCATAATAACATCTAGATCTGTTTAGGAGAGTATTTGTGGGAGGCTGTTGTGATTATCTCGTAACCCATGTGTGAGACCTGACGTAAGGCTTCCACTAAATGGGCTTCTTTGTGAGATGTGATCATATTGAGAAAGATATTTTTATGTTGAATATTTCAGTGATAGCCTCTTCAGAGAAATGATATCATCATTTAGTGCAAAAAACTTTGATATGTTTTAAATATAATCATGCTGAACACAGTACAAATGCAGACATAAGAGAAAGTGCCCACCCTCCCAAATGCACATTATTACTTCAGATAGAAATGTTTAATTCTTGGAAGGTGGATTCACAATGAAGTGAAAGGACTTGTCGAAGTAGCTGGTCAATGATACCACCAGGAATACAACTGCCTAATCACTCTAATGCTCCAGCTACTAAAATACTGGACCAACATTAGAGCTAAAACATGTTCTTATTATTAATGAAAATGTAAGAAGCTGTCTTACTCGAAATATGTTCCAATTTATAAAAACATTGATTTGTCTTGGGGGTTTTATCTATGATTTTCAAGCATAAAATTCCAACTATTGCTTTATTTAAAACAAATGAAGTTGCAAATGAAAAATTCACATTCTCTCCTTACTAAGCTACAAAGGCAAACGGAGAATTGGAAGGTTTTCCTTTATCCAAGTCTTCTTAAACCAGGAACAAGTCCAAAGAGAAACAGCAGGGTTGGCTCCTTCAAAAGCAAGGGCCTGAGGCAAAGAGAAAGCCTGGTAGTGCTGCTTTCATCTGCTTCCGCTCAAGCAAACAGATGCACTTCTCAGCTGAAGAATGTGAGGCCATTGCCATTGGGTCAGATCCTGGGAGGGGAGCGTGGGCAGTGCCCTTTCACTCCATTTTCACAATGTGGTAGAGAAAAAGGCGTCCACCCATGTATTTGAATGCACATGCTCGCTCACGCACATGCACAAAGAGCATGTGCATGCACGCATTCTTTTCAGTGTTTGCCAAGCTACCTAACCAGCTTCACTTTTCTCTAATTTTTTTTTCTGTAATCCAGCTAAAGCAGACTTCTATGAACTGGAAAGAAATATCAATAATAAGAGTTGCTGTCTCACTTGAACAACACCTGACTGCTTTGTATGCATTACCTGTGATGTTGGGTAGCTACTGCTACTTCACAAGAACATTCTTCTGGCAATAATTCCATTGTTATGAATTTTTACCATCTTGCATAACCATCTGAAATGAACTGACATCAGTTTTGGCAGAAAAAAAAAAAAAGAAGGCAGAAAAATCTAGTTCAAATAAACCTACCTGCGCCTTCAAAAACATTTGATGCATTATCAAAATAGAAAAACAGCTGTAAAAAAGTGTTTTATAATTTACTGTGCAATCATAGAAACATGCGTTCTGTAAATCACTGAAACTGCAATGGCAATGTCCAAGGGCAGTGCCAAATGACACTGGGATGCTGTTAACCACAATTCTCATCTAAGCCTATGGTTATTTTTGAGTGGTATGATTTAGCCTGAAAGAGTTCTTAAAGTTTATTTATCTTAATTCCCTGAGGCGAGGTACTGCAATAGGACACTTAGAAACATAGTCCCACATTTTGCTGCAAAGTCTTACTGCTTTCTGAGGAAAAATTCTTAGGGTAAATCCTTGAAGGTCTGTATGAGGACCCTGTTTCTGGTTACCTGCGGAAATAAATCAGCAAATGAAAGGTCAGGAAGAAGAGATTTGGTTTGGGTGAGTTTGATAGTTGATTCTGTGAAAGTTTTTTTCCTAAACTACTTGCACATACTTAATTACTTAGGCAGAAGAGTCGTACCCTCTCAGCACATCTCCTTTATTTCACCAGCTTTTCTCTCAGTGCTCATGTGGTCTCAGCAATGTATACTGCACCCTTCATCACATTGACTCTCTAAACCATTAAAACTTTTCCTCATTTTGGTTATTAAACTCCTGAAAGGTAACAGAGTACAAAACTGATGCTGACAGTGTTTTGGTTTGCCACTCCATACAGAGTCTGCAATAGGATGCAATGCTCACCGCCACTGCAGCTCACTAAGAAGCTGATCACACTTTTCCTTGCCTTCCCTTCATCACTCAGTGTATGCTTTGGTAGCAGCACAGCAGCCATTTTGACTGAAGGAGAGATGGAATTACCATTACTGTGGATTTCCTGAGTCTCCTGGTATTTGGTATTAATGCACATTTCTGTAGCCCACACTTGCCTTTGGCTGCATTTGAACAGTTCTCACTGATTTCAGGTGAATGGGTAATCACACCTAAAAAGCATTGTAAAGTCCAGGACAAAGTATATACCATTCCAAAACAAAGACACATATTTCTGTAATTAAATTTGTTAGGGTGATGGAGAACTGTATAGATTTTTTAAAGTAGCTGAATTTAGGTTTTGCCCATAACCGCTGGCTCATCAAAAGACTTGCAAAACATGAAAGCAATTTCCAGGCTCTGAACAAAGCCGGTTTCCATATCATCACATTATAACAGCCATCACAGTGGTTACTACCTTCTCATAAAATGTAGCCCATAGGTATCTTTTACTTCTGACTTTTAAGTAATAAGTTTTTAAACCAGTTAATGCCATTGAGTCATTTGCTTGACTTCCTGCGTAAACCATACAATTTCATTCTCTAACTCCAGTATTAAGCTGGTGCTATGGTAAAGCATATGCTCTTGATAAGACACTCAAATATAATTTGAAGACATTTAGAGAGCTATTAAATTACTTTCAGTTGCAGTTTTTTTTGCAGAATGGTTCAGTGGCATTAAATGTTCATTATTTGAGTTACTGCAATAACTATGAAATTTTGGCCTGGGCTCAGACCTCATTATGCCAAGTTTCACAGGCATGTAGAACAAAAACACAGGATGAAATGCCAGTCTACATGATTATTCAAATAAGGAATGCTAAACCCTCTTTTTTTGGCAAACTCCTATCCAAATTGACTCTGAATTCTCTTGCAGGTGATCTTGCTGGGCTTACTTCTCTCTGTTGATTTACTCCACAAATTGAAGTTTTCATAATTTGTTGCCAAATTGATGTAGAAGTGCTCTTATTAACTATGCCAGTATGACAAGCTTTGTCCAGAGTTACAGATTACATTTTGGGTAAACCAAACTGCAACATTGGGATAGATTTCTGTCGACGTACTTACACATCTGGGTCCGCAGAGCCTGATATTTTAAAGGAATCAGTAAAGGCAGTAGTGCTGCTGATGAATAAAAGCTAATGAGTTAACTGTGAGTTCAACCAGACAGTGCCATCAGGAACACTTAAAAATCACTCTCAGGTTCTTTGGAACAGAATGTATCTGTGTTTGGGTTGGGGCATATAAGTGGGAAAAAAGAGAAAATCAAGCAAAACAGCAACGTACATATAGGTTGTTCACATTTCAACACCTGTACATTGTACACTACAAGCGCTTTCACCTCTTCTCCACAACAAACTGTATTTTGAACACACAGTCAGACACAGCCCACTCATCTGCTATTGATATTTCTCAGGTCTGACTCCATTGCTACATGAGCTATTTTGTGGCTGTAATATTAGGTTTTCAAATGAAGATAAGAGTACTCTGTAAAGTGGAGTTTATAGGAATGATGGATTTTCTTTATAACTTTAAAAAAATACTGGGAAGATTTTCTTAGGCGAAAAAAAATAGTATAATTTTGAATGTGGCAAAAAGACTGATTTTCTCTTGGAAGAATTAATTAATTACATACTTAGACTACATTCTATTATTAATTTTTAAAGAGAAATATATGTTTTGTTCAGGTAAAATGAGAGCTTTACGTGGATTGGGAACAAACCAGTAATTTAGGAGATTTTCAAAGCTTCAGTATTTTCCATTACAAATCAAACTGAATTAAGTGAAACTCAGAATTTCGTTGGAAGAAAATTTGTGAAACCTATTTGACTGATTTGATCCTTTAGGAAAAATTGAAATTTTATTATTTCAGTTTCTGTGATTTTGTATAAATACAACTATAAATAAAACATTAGAACTTCAAAAGATTTCTGAAAAGGAACAACTATTACATTTTTGTTCTCTTCGGATTCTTATCTTTTCATGAAACATCTTGCTGCTGCTGAGTTTGCCAAATAGAAACAAACAAACAAACAAACAAAAAGCCTTATAAGTTTTCTAGTGAGCTTGAGATATTAGAAAAGTATGTTAGAAGTAAGACCTACAAAATACTAAATTTTAAAAGAACGTCAACCTCTAGCTCAGCTGCAGCCAACAGAAATGATTGGTAATTAACCAGACAACAGTTGCAACTTTATGAGCAAGTTCTCTTGACAGATACAAGATAAGTCGGTTTGATCAATAATGTGACCTGGCACAAGCATAAGAACGGTATTTTGAAATATCTCCTACCTCCCTACTGGGAGTGTAGGAAGAGAAGAGTTTCCAAAACTGTCAGTGGCACAGAGTAGGATTTTAATTGCTGCCAAATATCTAAATAATACTGTTGCAGCCTAACATCACACTGAAATTATGTGACATTATGTATTTACCAGAAAAACATGGTGTGGACCAGTCTGTTCTCCAGATGATTTCCTTATGAAACACTGACAGCTTTTTAGTTAAACATTTTGAAATAGCCAGGTGTAATGGTAGTATTTAATTATAGCTGAATTCTTGTAAATAGTTTGAAGCATAAGTGTCTGTCACACTCGTTCCATAATCATGGAATCATCCAAACATAAAGCTAGAAAGAACATGAGGTCATCCAATCTAGCATGCTACATTGAGCATAATCCAGTATTAATAGGCAAATATACACATGCAAACATCTATAGGCAAGCAAGACCAGGATATTACATGTGCTCTCTGGTGTCATTGTCGGACTTTCCAGGCATGCTAGACTTGTCTGCAGAACTCCCAGCACTTGGGTTCTCTCCTGCTGTTTGGTGCATCAGATCTGGTATTTAGGGTTTTTTTGGGGGGAGGGACAGTTGTGGAGGTGTCATTTGTTTTGTTTTGTTTTCTAATTTCAGGGCTTCAAATGTATAAAATAAAAAACCCCAGCATTTTAAACAAGGTAAGGGTAGTTGTAATGGAAACCTCCAAATAAAAGTGGTTTTGCTCTTTCATTTCTTATCTGAGCTCAGAGGACTTCCAGCTTTGTCTTTCAGCATTGGTCCTATTAAATATTGGTCCAGAATGGAACAAACTGTTTCAAGACCTCTTGCTCATTTTAAATAACCTAGATTTTAAAAATTCTGAATGCTTTATGTAAAAGCAAAGACAAGTTTCTGTGTGGGTTACTGTGAAAGAAAAATGTTGCCAAATGCGTCCTCTTTTTCTCATTCAGTTACTTAATTTGTGGTTTTTTGATCAGTGCTGTGGGCTGCCCTCAACCTTCTCTTTGCTTTGAATTTTCAAAAGAAGAATGGATTTAGTTGTGTGGTAATGCCTGCTGAGTGGGAAGCAATTTCTGCTGGAGATCTGAATTAGCAAAGCTTTAAATCCTATTGGATCAAGACTATAGCCAACAACATTTGCATTAAGAAATAGTTACTAAGATTCTTTTTTAAGTACAATGTCAGTCTTAAAAAAGACTTCAGCACTTCAGTTGTGCTGAAAGTTAGGCTTAGATGGACATATTTTGTCAGTCAAACTGGAAATGTTCCATAAGCCTCCTCAGCTGAAACATGCAAAGTAAAATGGTTCTGAGTGTTGTCTACATGCATGTTCACATTATGATGTGTTTTTATATTGCAGATGCTTAAATTTGACTCCTTTTTTCCTTAGATACACCTTGAAGGTGTTCTTCTTCCTCCATATGCCCATGTCCTTCAGTCTGTCTCAGCTACTCAGCTGACTCAGAACACTTAGCCAGTGATGCGGAAATTTTTGCAAAACCAAAACTCTCTGTGTATTATTTTATTTGAAGCTTTTTGGGGAGAGTTCCTTTGTTTTGTTCTGTTGCGTATTCATTTCTCCAGCTCTGTAAAACAATATGAAGGTCGCACTCAGCTCTGAACACACAGCACCTTTGGTGCATTTTTTTCCTTATGGAACCTTGGAATTTCCATTTACCTTAATTAATATTTTATCATCATATTTCTATCATGACCTTTTCAGTTTCTGCAGGTAGTTTCATCTTTCAAGATCACCATCTTTTAAGCAAGCATATTTTTGCCCCAGACACATGTGTTAAGATTTTGAACAGATACTGAAATTTCTGTTCTTTTAATTCTGGGGCACAAGCAGAGTGTGATTTTTACCTGCGTAAGTATTTCTTGGCTGGGCAGTGGCTTCTGTTTTGAATAGAGAGAGTCAAAAGGCTCGGGACTAGTCAGGAGGCTTTGGCACTCATACTGAATACTAATCCATCTTTATTGTCAATGCTGGAACAGACTGATTACCCCTGGTCTGAGGGAGTCTAGTTTTCTAAACTGACGTTTAAAATACTCTTGGACCTTCTAAACTGCCGTCTGAAATATTTCTGCACCTTCACTATGTTCAGTTGGAAATGGCGAGATCTCTGGTCCCTGATAGTCACTTGCAAGGCTTGATAAAGCCAGGACTCTCATGATCTAGCTTGGTTTATTCATGGAACAAGTCCACTTTGGTATGTTCTGATATCTGTGCGTTCCAACTATGAGGAAATTAAATGGCAATAGTCACCTCTATGAAGAGATTGATCAGATGCATAATATACTATGTTGTGAATAGTTATGAGACCACCAAAGTAGTTTCCAAGATAAAGGTGTGTGCCACCAGAGTTTAAGCCATAGCTGTAGCCTTAATAAAATTGTAAAATACAACTGCAACATCAATTGCAGTTGCAACATCTACAGTGCATGTACAGTGAGGCTGTATAGAAACTTCAAGCTCACAGCATTGTTGCACATATGGTGAAATTAGAATATAAAAAAAAGTTTTGTAGTGAGGGATAATATCTTTTATTAAAGCAGCTCATATTTTTTGTCCTCACAATGCTGAGAGGGCACGCATATTCTTTCTCCTTCTGTTTGCCGGGTAAATAAGAGGGCAGTTACCTTTGACCACAGGAGAGCTGGCAGGAGAGGCTTGGACAGACCATAGAAGAATGCAGAACCACAGTCAAGAAGTAACTTTTGTTTCTCCTTTAATACTCATCCATATGCAGTAACACTGTGGGTGATCCCATGCACTTCATGTACTCACTTAATTACCTAAATGTGAAAATCCTGTTATATCTTCTTCTGAAAGACAAGGTGGGAGGACTAGAGTGAGCATAGTCATTACTGTGTAGATCCAGAAGCTGTATTCTTATGCCATAACAATACCAGAGAACAGAATGAGGGGTAATATTCTGTTCTGAGTAAAGGGAGCAAATAAATCACAAAAGTTTTTGATAAACCCTGGCAGTCTGGGAACTGTTCAGATCTTCAAACAAGTTCTAACCCGAAGAAAGAACAGCAGTATGGATGCCCATGGAGTTTTGTGAGCTATAAGTGTTTGACATAATCTCTCAAGGAAAAAAGTATGATACTGCCAGGTATACTTTATAATTATATTCTGTTGGTTTCCTTCACTTTTGTAACTTTTCCAGTCTTGAAATCAAGAACTTGAGCTTTTGCTTTCCTGGACTAAACTTCTGTTTTTTCTTTAAAGCTTGTCTGGTGAAAAGCCTGAATCTAGATAAAGATTCAAAGAAAACTACTTCTCTAAAGAGTAACTGATGTAGTAAAACTGTTTGTGCAAGCAACAACCTTCCTCTCTGTTAGAAGCTGAGATATCTTTTTTGCAAGAATATTAAGAGTAGTTTGAAAATGCTATGAGCAAGTTTCAGGTTTTAGCGGCAGAAAAATATCTTATAGCTGCAGGTACACTGCAGATCATCAACATGCTAGCTTTTAAATTCAATAAATTTGATGCAGTTGAAACATCATCCCAAATCATCATTAATTCTGGAAAGAAAAAAAAAAATCTGATAAATCTCAGGGTTTTGTAAAACAGAAGCAAACTTACAGAGACAATGTCAATGGCTTGCCAGAAAGATTATGTAGCTAAGCTGAAAAACTGCCCTGTTAACAAGCTCCGATTGGGGTTTTTTTATTATTGTTTGATGGTTTGTTTTCTCAACTCCAATATTCTCTCACTAGAACTCTTCCTAAAAGAAGATGAGGAAAGCAAATAAGCTGAATCACGAATTTTAATATCTTCCTAGGTTCTATGGTCCTTTAAGACAGAACTTAGTAGAACATATGGCTGTGAGCACATTACTACTCTGAAAAAGATTTGTTCCTATACTCTTCTCAGGATGAAACATTTTGCTAGACTGAGGCAGCAAGCGATCTGATTCCTATGACCATCAAATTAAAGGTCAACTTGAAGAAAAGGTATCAAATCTCTTTCCTCAGGGGCTATTTCAGAAACCTAAGAATGTTTTTTCCATGTTCATTTTCTGTTGCACAAGATTTTGTAATCCTCTCAATAATGCAGACCTAATGTCTAACTGTTCTCTTGCTTAACATATGCAGATTAATTTAAATTCAGCAAATCATATGAAAATACTTAATTTAGTAACTTTGTCTGTGGTCTGATCAGAACAAAAGAAAATGAGTATTTGGTGAAAATGAAAAAAAGCTCTTTCCCCAAGGAAACAAAGGTATATCTAGCATCTTTAAAAATTCAGGCTAATAGTCTATTGGAATCAAACCTGTGTAAACCTAATAGCTTGATCATTCACAGACACTAAATATTGGGCAACCTAGAAATTCCATCAGAAAATATTGTAAGAACACTTTCCAAGATCCAGTCAGCCACTACAACATTGCTTTCTATGGCACTGAAATGACAAAACTTTGAACACTGTACAGATGAGTTGTAACAATTTCAGATTTCAAGCCTTTCAATGATAGGCAGTCTGCAGCAGAGTCTGTGATACCTGCTGTTTGATGCAGCTGCCCTTTGAACTGCTTAGTGTCATAATTTCCCATTCCTCTAATCCTATAATCCTTGTCAGGTGAAGAGCATCTCAATAGCAAGTGCACTAGTGGATCACAGTAGATATCTGGGTCCTGACATTCCAGCCTGGGGTTACTCAGTACTTATGCCTGTTTGAGGCCTGCGCACTGAATTTGCCAACACCTTGAAACAGAACCAGTCCACTATCATCCTGTCACATTTTCTTTCATGTAAGCTGCAAAAGACTCCAAATTCTAATGCCACTTGTGATATCAGCAGAAAACCAAACACAGTTGAAGAAGATGACATAGGAAGTAGGGAACATCAGAACTACTGGATGAGGGAAGTATGGAAAAATCCATGCCAACCAATGTTTCCTGCAAGATGGTTGTCCTTTCTCCAAGTCCCACCAAGGTTAGCAGCTGATAGTGACTTTGTGGGCTGAAATAAACACTGAAGTCTTCTCTGTATTCTTAGGAATGGTTCTCTGGTCTTCTTCCTCCAGAGCTCAGCTTTGAGTCATCACTACTCTCTACACAAGCAGCTTGGTCCTGTCAGGAATATCCCAGTCTGTACTCATGCTGCTCACTGTTTCTCTCACTGTCTTTTCCACTCTGCCTTCTAAAAGTTCTGCAGAGCTGAGCTTGCCCTTGAGGAAAGGAGCAATCCCTCCCTTCCTTCCCGTTTCCTGGAGTTTCAATCTGACTCAAAGTACAGCAGCCAGAGTGAAGTAAGTACACAACCTCCTTGGTTGCCACTCATGCAAACCTCTTTAAGACAATAGGAAATATACAGTGGATTTCTACAACAATTTGTAACTACAACACTACAGGAGCAAAGTCCTCCACAACACTATAGAACACTTTTTAGTAAAGTCTTGCATTTAAGAAGACTATTGCATTTTATTGAAGCTTTGTCCACTATTATTTCACCTGTCCTGTGAAAGATAAGTTTGTACCTTTCAGCATGCAGGACACATATTCTCTTATCTAAATACTTTCCTCTTGGGTTTCACAAGGGACAGAGCTTCCTATGAAATATAAGCCATTCCATTTGGATTCCCTGCAGCACCACTGATCTTCAACAAGGTGCTTTGAGTCATATGAGCTTAGTTTATATGGGCTGGCTATACCTATTTTCTGATGTAGGCAACTCCTTGAGCACACAACTAACAATACACATCTAAACAATTCCTCTCTAATAATACTTTTCTAATTCCTATTCCTGCCACTGGATAAATAATATATTTGGAAAACTGATACTTCAGTCTTTGTGACTCTCTCGCTAGTCTGTAAGTACTTTGACAGATTCTGTCACTTTGCATGTGCATATGCAGTATCTGGCTTCTTCCTTCATTAGGGTGTTCAAGTACCAAAATAATACAATAAAAAGAAATACAGTCTGAAGTATCTTATCTTTCAACTGCAGATTTTGTTTGCAAATACATATTTTAGGGTGCAGAAACTAATGTCTCTTTTTTCCAAACAACATGGGAAGTGGAAAAATGTGGTCAGCTGTTGTTATTAATTTCAACTTTAGTAGACAGGTGTAAGAATTTTGTGTCCCCCATATTTAGGCAGTATGCTATGTACCTCTATAAAGAAGTGAATAAATGGAACTGTTCCCAGCTATTTCTGTAGTGGATATATTAACATGATTACTGGTATGGTCCAATATGAAACAAGTGCTCATGAAAGCTCTTAGATTAGCAGCTTTATAATCCCACAGTGCCAGTAATTTTTGGAACCAAATCCAAAACTAATTTCTTCAAATTAATTTCTCCTCAATAAGTATTTCAGCAAAGGTGTTGATTTAACTACAAAACTGATGGGACAACATTGATGGTAAAAGTGAGTACTTTTCCAATATACAAACATGTCTGCATGTTTCCACGTGAAGTGACAAATAAGAAAAATCCATTTCAATGTCATCTTCTTATTCCATTGCATTAAAATGATTAAATTAAATAGAAGTTATAAGAATGCATGGCTTTTTTTATCAACTATTAAATCAATTATCATAACTCACAAAACTCTTAATCTTCTTTCATCCAAATGGGAGAAGTATAGCCTTTTCATTGCCCTGTCAAAATAGACAGCTGAAATGGAAAATGATAGATTAAAATGAATCAGGGCAAGAGAGAGAGAAATGGCTTTAGCAAAAATTGCTTCATCTTGAGCAGCCATGGTCATTCAATGTACCTGCAAATTTAAGATGCGCAAGAAAACGGTTCAGCTAGTTGCTACCACGTTGCAGCTATTCTGTCCCAGTCAGCTTTACTTCTGTTTACTTGCTGGGTTAGGAAGGAGACATGTTCATCAGAATCCTCACTGGACAGATGGCTGCTGCCCATCAGCTGTTGGCTGAATATACAAATGAGTCTGAAGCAGTGTACAGCCTTCAGTCAGTATTTTGTACAGGCCTAGCTTAGATTAAGTCTGCTTTTATCTTCAGAATCTTTTCACTCTTTCGATGCTATTGATTACCTAAATAGCGTGAGAGTAGGGGTAAAAAAATGTGAAAAATGAAAAACTACCTTAAAGTTGTCTCAAATATTTCTCCATTTATTCCCCCAGATGTATTTCTGGGGATAGAAAAAACCAACCATCTCAAATATATCAAATACATATTACTGGGGAAATCTACACTTGCGATACTGAAACCTATATCTTCTTGTTATATAAATGCACTTACATTGCTCTCCAAAATCAGCTCCTGGTCTCCTTAGCAACACAGACTCCAAAGAGCTCACCAGCCTGGTGTTCTGCTGCATGTACAAGTTTCCAAGTCATCTGGAAGATTTTTGGTTTGGGATTCAGAACTTAGACCAGTTCAAGAGAGTGGTGAGGGAGATTCTTCTTTTGCAGATCATATCATGAAAGCCATATTTTGTTGAAATATATAAGCAATGAACCAAGAGTTCTTCTGAGAAAAAGAGAATTTTCATAGCAGAATTCTGAGCAAATTATTCACATCCTCCTTCCCATCCCGTGCCTCACAACCACAGAACAAAACAGTTTAATGCTGAAGCTCATTTCATTGACACAGCTCTCCTTAATAACTTATTCATATAAGGACGTAAGAACGTATACAAGAATCATCCCATGTCTTTCCAAAAGTTTCTAAAAATCAATGCTTTTTTGCTCATATTGTAAGACAGAAATGTGAGAAATCTTTTTTAATATTACATCTCTCTGTGCTTGTGAGGTGCCATTGTAAGACTAATGGTTACTTAATACTACTATGCCTGGCTTTGGCCGTTGGAGATCTAAATTGGCTCTAGAAACGAAACTTTCCTTTTAAAACATTCCTTCCCCATTCCCTTCTAGTTAGCTTGAGGTTTTGTTTGGAGGTTTTTTAATCTTGTTTTAAAGGTTAATTTTCATGCTAGTTCTTTGCTCACACAAAGTAACAGTAATTTCTTTCAGATTTAAGACTGTTCCATTTCATCAGTTGTCACTGCACTGCACTGTACCCCACTTCATTCCCTGAAGTCATCAAATCACAAATAGTGATGAGGAAATCACTAATTAAGGGAACATCACGTGCATCAACATTCAACTCTTATGTTACTCAAAAGATTTATGGCTTTCTTGATTCATCTGCCCTATACTGAGAGCTGAGAAAGGGAATGCAAGGACCATCAGGCTTTTATGTTGGATGGCTTTGAGCTGCAAGACCCAGGATGCTGTCTTTGCCTCCAAAATAGGCTGGTAGGAAAAGTGATACAGCAATGAGATCACTCTGTCCTTCTATACAATTTCCTTTTTCCTATGTATTTAAATACACACAGAATAATCTCTCTATGAAGTGAGGCCCACTATGTGAAGATGGCTAAAGGTTCAACCAGAGGGAAAGAAAAATATGTTCTTGTGCCAAGAGATTTTCCTGCCTGAACAAGTGAGGAATAGGTTTGTGGCTTGTTTGCTGGACCTGGAAAAACTGGTGTGTCTCAGACAGACATACCCAAATCATGAATTTCCCTCAGCAAAGAAAGTTGGGATGGTTTTGTTTTTCTTCATGGCTTTAAATTATAGGAACAAAACTTAAAAGTCTGTGGCTGAAGACTCTGAATGGAGAAGTTACACTGCCCGACTGTGCTGCTAACGCCAAGCTATACACGTTTCCCAGTTCCAGGTCTCGGAGTGTGTTGTGTTTGTACTCTCTGTACTCCGACTGCTCTGCAGCAAAACACTGCTGGGTCTATCATGCTTCATTAGCATTTCTGCTCCAGAGAAACACAAAACCACCAGCCCCAGAAAAAAATCTATTTAATTAGATTTTCCCACCACATCCACTTGGATCCAAGGGACTTGCTGAACATTATGCTGCCTCCAGGTAATATAGGAGAAGGGCTTCTCCAGTCTGTAGCAAACTCATGCTGAGAGGGGTTTACTCATGTTACTGTAATGCTCTGTAAAATAAAATTTAGCCTGACAAAAAGCAGCTGCAAGTGAACAACAATACTGATTTCTGATGTAAACTTGACTGAGTGGATTGTATGCTGCATATAGTTTGACGTAAAAATACTTCTTGTATGCAGTTTGTGACTAACTAAAGTTGTCTGATAGCTAAAGTGTAGAAGATATAAATACAAATTATTTTACCAACGGATTTTCCAGCTGTGTCACTTACAGGATGTATAGTACCTTGAACCTCACAGCACATGTCTCATTTCTCATTGTTAATCTCTAAATAAATTTCAATTAGTGAGAATATCCTAAACTGAAACAAGTAAGATCTCTTGATTCTCATTTTTCCCTCTATTCATCAGAATGAATTCAAAATAGGAGAAGTGGTTTCCAGATCTGCCATTGCAATCTAAACAAAAAACAGAAGTAAGAAATACAGGAAGACTTTCCTTTCTGTAAAGTTTGTTTCCCAGCCTCTTTTCCCAGCCTCTTGACCTGAAAGCAATTTAGTTTCCAGTGAGAAGTTGCAGCAGTCAAAAATGTGGAGAAATTTTGAAAAGCAGCAAGATAAATGCTTAATCAGCATTGCCTTGTTGATATTTTTTTGACCATGATAGCAAATTAGAAAGATTGGCTTATTTTCATTTAATGTTTTGTGTTAGTACAAGTGATTGTAACTCATCTTTCATTCACTTCAGGCAGTTATGTGGTTACGGAATGAGGCAAGTTCTGATTTAATTGTCTTTTGCTTATGCAAAATACTGGTTATGAAGTTATTTGGCTTGGTAGGAAGTGGTGGCTAAATGTATTATTCTACAAAATAATTTATTAATTAAAGATCAGTGTTTAATCAACTCAAATTGACTCTGTGTGTTCAGTCTGTTTATGAAGTAATTTAATTTGCATCTTATGTTTATACCGGCTATTTTAAATAGCAAAAAGCAGAGAATCACCTGAAATTATTTTGGGGAGTTCAATATAGAGAATAGGTTCAGATGAATCCTTACCTATGGCTAACCATACCAAAAGCTGCCTGAATTTGATAGCACCCCTATACCATATAGAAAAGCAATTAGATTTTCCTCCATATAATTAAAATCTGCACTATAACTGCATATGCATGTGAATTAGGACACATTTCCAGAAACTTTACCTCTAGCATTTCCTGACTTTTGGGTACTTAATTGTGCAATCTTTCTGTCTTCTTAACTTGGGGTTTTTACTTCTTTGAATGGAATGTTTGTTTGTGCTGGAGACAGATAATGATCAAACATCTGTGGATACACACTACATGTATGAGCCAACTGCTTGCAGACTTCACCAGTTGAGGAGTGCCCAGTTTTGGGGTCCAGAAACACCAGCCCCTACTCACCCACAGTCTACTTTTTCATAAATAGGTTATAAGATATATTCTTTCCAGCAGAGGGCAGTGGAATGGTAGATACATGTATATAAAACAACATTTTAATGCAATTTAAGAGAGAAAATTCAAATACTCATTGAAAAAAATTGTCATTAAATAGACAACAAGCAAGAGAGATAAATTGCCATACCACTCAGGCATAATGTGATTTTGCTTTGACTTTATTCCAAGAAATACAGAGAAGACCTTTTGATTAACAAAGGATTGCCATTATGAAAAAGACTGTAGTGCTTAAGAATTAATAAAATGTGAATTTCTGAACTAGGAAAAAAAATGTATTCTGAATGCCTTAATCACAAAAAGTATCATATTTTGGTTGACAGTTTAATATTCATCTTTTTGACAACTATTTTTTTTCTGTTGAGGAAAACGTTAGGTTAGTATTTTCTGTCAAAGTAAAAAAAATCATGAAGATATTGGCCACAGTATCATTCCTAATAAAAACACTGTTCAGACATATAAAGGAGACATGTCTTTAAATACTTACTATGAGATATAATATTCCATTTCAGATTTCTTAACTTTGGAAAGCTAAATATGCTCTCAAAATTGTAAGACCCTGTGGCAGGTTAGAAGTCACATACCTTGAGACTGCAATTGCATAGTTGAAAATAAGTAAGTTTTAAAGCTGTTATTGATAGCTTTGAAATAGCTTTTTCATTGCCTTTTCATGTAGAATATCCACTTTGAGAGTTTGATGCTCAATATCTAAAAATTAGCAGTTTTGGTGGTATATACCTAAAGCCAGAGGCAAATGCTAAATGAATATGCTTCTTACTTTCATGCAGGCTGAGCTTCTGTCCCTTACAGCATCCTCTAGAATTTGTTAAATGAAACCTCTCCTTAAAGCTACCGTCAATCAAATAAAAGAACAGCAGAATTTTCAGTGCAATTGAGAGCATCATTCAAGTAAAGCCATGGCATAACCAAGACCAGTGTTTGATGGGAATGCTTGAAAAGAAGGTAAATGTAATAGATGATCAAATTCCATTTTCTTTCTCTCTTCCAGATTGCAGGTGCTAGATTGAATGTCCATTTAACATGTTCTCTAAAACTAGACTCTGCTTTTCTTAAATGCTTTCTATTGACTAAATTTAATCCAGGCAGTTTGTGGCAATGGTCTTAGCGGAAAAAAAAAAACCAAACAAACAAGAAACCTGCCCTCTCCCCCCCCCCCAAAAAAAAAAAAAC
>JAOEHY010012775.1:0-29062 GCA_025447955.1 Psilopsiagon aurifrons
CCAGAGCATAAATACTAAAAGCCTTTTGCCCGCAGAAACTTCAGCAACCAAGACTGTACAGCTCATGGCCCCAGAATCAGAACTTGTCCATGGGATGCTTTTTCCTGCTCCCTAATGATGCTGACTGAGGACACAGAGGTGCACAGAGTGCCTGGCTGACTTCACAGAGCAGCTTCACTCCATAGAGCGGCCCATGGTGCATCCTAACTGCCAGGTCTGCTTGGACTTCCAACCAAGAAGTTGGTAGCCCTGTGCCAGCTCTGGGAAAGGACAGTCTTCAACTGCTATGCATTCACAAGGAAAAAGAACATCTTGTACAGTCTAGTCTTTCTCTTCCTGGTCACTCTTCTCAAGTTTTTCAAGGACTAGAGAGGAGGTGGAAAGGCACAGCCAAGAGCTCAGCTGTAACACACACTCTGCAGGGAATGGTAACTTCTTCCCCATGGGAATCATGATATGAACAGATGCTGGAGCTTTCATTTTTCCTTTTTAGTGGAAAACACTGGCATGATATCTCCTGTATATTAGCACTTCCCAGGAGCCACACTGACCACTAAGACCCATAGGTTGGCACCAGGCCCCTCTGGGATGGCTGTAAGCAGCCAGTTGCCCTGCCACAGTTCTGAGCCAAATCCTCTGCTCAATCAGAAGTACCTGCCCATGACCTGGAAGACACTTAGAAGAAAACTTCCTGTGACTCGTGCTGCCCTACACACTTCAATCTGCAAAAGGTAGGAAGAGATCTGAAATGTCTGTGTAACCCTTATCAATCAGTATCTCCTCCCTTTAGGTGCATCCGATGACAATTTCACAATTAAACCAAAAGCTCTTCCTCAAAGAATGGCATAAGTTTTCTCTGCCCAGACTGCTCACAAGAAAATGGGTACCCACAGGAGCATATGGGCCCCAGGCACCATGTCAAGCACCAAAGCCTGCAGCTAGGCTACACCTGAATGTGCAAACAGGTCATGATGCATGCTGTAATATATAATGTGCTATGGATTCTCCAGTACAGCACTAATCCATACTGGTGCAAACTGGATGTACTGAGGAAGGTTGAGAGATTTTGTTTCAGTCAAGGATAATACACTGAAGAAGGGAGGAAGCATTAAGTTTTTTCACCCCAAAGATTTCTAAATCAATGGGGCTTCATGTGAAATTGGGGGTTGCCCTGGTGTGATTTTAGCTACAGGCCAGCCGGGTACCCATGCTGTGCTGGAAGCCTATACTTGTTGTTTGATAAAGATAGCAGTTCTAATATATCCCAGGGATTTAAAGAAAACCCACCTGTGTCAAAGAGGTGGCAACAGTGCAAGGAAGCAAGTACTGGCCTGTGAAGTCCAGGAAGATGGGAGGATTAGTAAGTGAACATCAAAAGGCTTTTAAAGAGAGCTTGAAGGAAATAACTCTTGCTCCAGAAGCAAGTTTGAGACATATATTTCATCCTTCTTTCAGCACTCTTAGCATACTGCACGTGTACTGCCAAAATGAAGAACTACTGGGATGATAACATGCGTAGTGGCACTCATTTTCAAAAAGAAAAAAAACCCAAACAGGCATTCATTTTATGCCTCTACAATCCCTTTCTGAATAGCTACCACAAAAATCCCACCTTGAAGTGGGGAATTCTGTCAGATGCTGACATCTCAGCACACCTGTAAGCTCACAGACTCACTGCAGCGATGGAAAAACAACGGGCAAAGATACTGAACACATTTAAATTCACTCTTGGAAAACAGGTCAGGGGACCTCAGCTCAGGAAGTTACTCAAGAGTCTGAATTCTGTAGGTCTCTGAAATCTAAGAGTCCTTCATCTTGTATGAGTTCTTCATCTCATGCAGGAGATGAAGAGGATGCTCTACTGCTTCTTAGCATGGAGATAAAGTTCAGTCTGGGATAGCAATACAAGAAGCAGTTTTTCTATGAGCCACAACAGAAAACACAGGTATGAAACAGCTTTGCAGAATAAAACCTGACCATGGCTCTGATCTGCTGAAGAAATAAACGCATGTTGCAGCAAAATGTCAAACATGGCAGATCTGATGAAACCAGTGCCTCCTTTATACGACAAGCTGTAATACGATAAGGAAGCATCACTGCTTTCTTTAAATCAAATTATGATTCCAGGCTTGATTTTCCTTTCAATTGCATTGTCCTGAAAGGAAACAGCTTCACTGAATTCCATAAGGTCACATTCATGTAATGCTGAGAGAGAACCACCAGACTTTACAGACCTATGCTTGAGAAGAATGAACCTTTTGAAAGACAAACAAGAACACACACACACATATATATATATGCACATGAACAGATGCATTTCACCCACCTATTTCATCCCCCAGAGAGGAGTTCAGTATGGCACCAGCAGACATAACTACAGCACAGCTCCCAAAGCCATGTGTGTACAATTTGCCCAGAGGAATTTGGGGAACGTGCTTTTCCCATCCAAGAGTGGAGAAGGGAGCCTCCTTGCCATCTATTGTTTTCACATTCACCCTTTCTTTTAGCTCACAGAATAGCTGGTCTCCTGTCAACTTGGAGTTCCGTTTCCCCTTGAACCGCACCCCATGCTTATTGGTGCTCAAATAATCTTTCATTGCCTTTTGCAGTCGAGGATTTAGCATCTTGGAAGAGACATCCCCTTTCCAAAGCTTGTAAAGAAAGGATTTCGACATTGTGGAATATAGCCCATCCCAGTCATCAGATTCATCAAGCATCTGGCTTCTCCTGTGCTTTGTGCTCCTTCTCCTCATTCTTCTCTGATGGCTCCAGTTGTTCTGTAAAATATTTACTTTTGGATTACCCTCATCTGCTGAGATGAATTTTGCTATCTCTTGAAGGTGGTTGTGTGACTGAGGCTGACCAGCAGCAAATAAATAATCGTCATTTGCTTGGTAGAAAGCACTTTTTGATTTTCTTCCTATCTGGGATGGAAAAAACTCATCTTCATTTCTAAAGGCATCTTCCAAATCAGTCCATTTCTTAATACTTCCAGTCCCAGATTTAAATGTACCTAAGAGATCTTCATTAAGAAGTACCTCATTCCCATCAATGGTTTCTGAAAACGATGGGTCGTGAATGGCTCCCATGATGACTCTCTGCTTGCCTTGAAGGGGCAGAAGCCTCTTAGTTTCAATGTAAGCAAAGGAACTTGGAACTGGTTCAGCAGTGTTGCTATCTGTAAAATAGATGAATATCACCAGAAAAAGCAGACCCCATGCAAAGATCCCGAACAGCATGAGTTGTTTCCATTGCTTCAAGTTAGGTTTCATGGCAATGCCTTTATCAGCTCCTCCGTGCCTTGAAGTATTCGTGAAGGAAAATGAAACCTGCAAAAAACATCAAATATTAACCAAAATCGGTTCTAAAAATAGATACAATTCAGAAATACCTCAGCATGCTTTGACAGAAGGTGCAGAATTAATATCCAAGCTGTAGCACGGAGGATTCAGAAGGAGACAGAAACTCCAGAGCCTGCAGACACTGTACAAGTGACATGCTTCGGCTATAACCACACCGTGACAGTTGCTAGCTACAAAAGAAGCTGGTGGCCAGTTTCTACAGTAACACTGGATCCTGCCTTCAGGGAGATCATGTGCCTGTCTGCTCCTGCTATATCAAGCATAGCATTAAGAGAGCAAAAGCAAAACCCATGCCTGGCTGCATGCGCAGTGGGGGCAATATTAGCTGTCTTCTCTTTTGCCGCTGAAGTCCTTATGCAGTGGGACTGTGAGGAAGCCTGTCCCCAAAAGGACGAGGCAAGGAGCACAAACTCTCAGACAGCTCTCCTCTGCCAAAGGCCCTGAAAGGGTGGCCCTCTGTGGGTATCATCCAGGGGAGTAGGGAAGAGCATCACACCAGCACATCAGAGGGGAACCTCCTCCGCAGCTGGTATGAGCTGGCACAGTCTCAGTGGACTATATTGTTTCCCAGCATCACACCCAAATAACAGTGGCTGTTGTAACTCTGCTATGGATGCTGTATGTACACTGAGGTGGCAGAAGGAGGTCTGCACGTCAAGGAGTAAGGGGTTTGCATTTTCCAAAAAGGGGGATTCATGGCACAACTAACTAAATACATGTCTTTAGGGGGATGATATTAACATGAAGGGTGTGGGTAGGGAATGTCAGATGGAGACTTGGAAATCTTGTACTCCATTAATACCTAGGGGTGTTGGACATCTTGTGCTTGACTGAGGTGGCTGTGTTCCAGGGGAAATACACTAGCACATTGCTGGACCATCATATACACTATGTCGTTACATGAACTCACTTGTTTAACCAACTGGGGTGGGCAAAGCTGGCTGAACAAAGTCTGGCCTTCCGCTATCATAAGCCTTATCATTCACCTCCTTGCACCATAGTTATCATTAGCCTCTGTTGCTACACTGCAGTGTAGCTCAGTGTACTACCTAGTGACAGATCACTTACCTGATCTGGATTAAAAATAAGCCCCTTCTGGAGTTTTCTTTCTGACCACATTTGTTTCAATGACCGTTTAATGGCAGAACTTAAGAGCCTCTTATACCAGCCAGCTGTGTTCAGAAAAAGGGACTGGGAGCAGGGACAGGCTTGGATTTCATTAACAGCCTGCACCTCAGGAGCCACCATCTCATCACACCACAGTCAGTTAACATGCCTCTGATAACACACTGCATGATTATACCTGACCATCAGGAGGGACCAAAACCACAGTCACCATATGCTATCACCTTTCTGCAAGCTGCTAAAGTACATCAAAGCTGAGCGCAAAGTTTAGGCTGAAGCCGTAACTAAGCCTGTGTTTTCACATTGAAAGGAAACTAACAATAACACTGGCATAAGGCATTCTCCGTTTCTGCACTGTGCCTCCACCACTGCCAACACCCTTGCGTATGGGGCTGTAATATTACAAACTGAAGCAGTAAACTGATACAGCAGGGGGTTAGGGTGGGGAAACGTATGTTCAAGGCATTATTGTGTTTTTTAAACTGGGAAAGTCCCTTATCCACTTCAGTGTGGTGACACATCCAGTTGTTTCAGCACGAATGAGGAGACTGCCTACCACAATGCAGCGGCAAGAGCAAACCGTAGGTGGTATTAGCAGGGATACTTCAGGCTAGCATTTATGCTGACCTCCCGGGAATGTGAGGCCACAGCATTATGTTTCCAAACACAGTCTACTTGAATGATGTAGACAAAGCCTGGAACATTAAAAATAAGCAAGCTGACTTTGGCACACAAGACGGTGTCCAGAGAAAGGATTCATAATGTCACACTTGGGTGACCAAACCTCACTGCAAACACATTCATTTCTAAATATAAATAAATAATCATGAATGCGATAACCCTGTGCTTCACACAGGTTTGGCCTGGCTCACACAAACCACATGGAAAAAAGCTATTACTCCAACTGACCCATTTTTTACTTGCACTCTGCTGCTGCAAGATTGCTTTCTGCAGCACCTCATCGTTCCCTCCCTACTTCCAACTTCAAATCACTGCAGGCAATGTCCTGTGGGAGTCAACTTACAGTATATGAGTGTTGTGCAACTTTGGTCTGCCCTGAAGTTATTGCAACCTGTCCACTCATTAGTGTTCAGATGGTTTGCATTTTAAAATCAGCATTCTTTGCCCATCTGAACTGCTTTTATCCCTTTTTATCATTTTCCCTGCTGTGTTTCCCCAGCACTTTTCAACACGTGGCTTCCAAACCACTGTGTAAGTTAGTCTTTGCTCAGTCAGATGTTTCTCCTGCTGAATATACATTTCTTACAGGATCCGAAAAGGAAGCATCATGCAGAATCTTTTTAACAGACAACCTCACAGGAAGTCAAACCTAGAAAGGAAGAGGTCACTAATACTTTCCACTGAGTCATGTAACAAGTCCAGACACAATTTAAACATAATCCATAACAAAATCTCACATTTTCCTCAATTTTTGTCCAAGTTTTATTGTATCTTATAACCAAAAGTTGATGAGAAATAGAAATGGTTTAGCCTTAATTCAGGTGTGAGACTATGAAAGTTTCTATTCAGGTTACAATCTGAAAAAGGAATCAGTAGCATAATTAATTATTTTTAAATTAAAGTGAATGATTTTTTCTCCCTTAACACCTACAAGATCATAAAACCGCACTCATCTCGGATGGTGTGCACACACAAGCATGTACATAATTACCTTTTTCATGCAGCAAAAAATTATCTGTGTAAAACAAGACAAAAACGCCCAGCATACAGCAGTGTGTTTGTCAAGACTGCAAGCAAAAGGAGAGGCACCAGTGAGAATAAATCCGAAAACTTTACACATTAACTACTGCAGAAGCTTATCTACAATCCCCTGTTGCAAGTGGGGCCTCAAAAAGGATACTCAAATCTCTGGAAGACCGTAGCTATGCAAGCAAATCTCTGTGCTGCTTTAATGTTTTTCCCTCACAAGAAAAGCCTTGTCCTCCAGCAATACAGCTGAGCTGGAAGCAAATTCAAGGTCATTACAGTATTAGTGCAAGAAGGCCCCTACAACCTCCCTGGATCTTGAAGGCTGTGCACAGAAAGCTGCACTAAGCCTGGAGAACCATCAGTTTGTCTTACCTCCCTCCGCACTAAGCAACCAGTCCTCTCCCCCTCAGCCCCTGCAGCTTCTCACACCTCATGGTCCCAGCTTTGGGAATGTCTGGGAAGAGAGGGCAGCCCCCCCGACCCCTTGGCTGCTGCCTGGGCCATGTCCCTCAGTACCACTTGGGGATGGATGTGCTCGGGCTCATGCCATGTACTGCTGGAGGCAGTGCATCTCAATTGTGAAGAGAAAACCATTTGTGTAGGAAACCAAAAATGATGATCATAATGAATTACACTGGCTAAGTAAAAACAGGCGGTTTCATGGGTGTAATCACTGAAGTCCACTGGATGCTTCAAGACAAAACTTCCATCTCTCTCATCTATGCTCATCACACAGTTTTCAAGCTGTTAAAGCTTGAAACATGAATGTTAAAATTATCATTAATGTTTGCTCATTGTCTCCAACCTCACCACCCCTGACATAACAATCCTCCCTATTTACAAACAATGAGACAGCTAGTTTCCCAGCTCCGGCTAAGGAGGACCAGAGGAATGAGTCTGTACCTGGGGAAAACACCCACGACTTAGCTCAACCCAGCTTCCTCTTCAGCAGGACTAATAAACCTGTCTGCCCCAGAGGCTGAAGATCTCATTTTCCTATGCAACCTCTTCCTGATGGGCTCTTTCAATCATTAACCGATTTAAGTTCTAGCCACCATATGGGAAGGGGCTTTTTTCTTACCTAGCCCGGTTGTTTGCATAAAAGCCATGGAAAACATGAGGCAAGGTAAAAACGAGTGAAGGGGGTAGAAAGGAGAGACTTGCTTATTCGCTTAACAGGAGTACTAGCAGCAGCTGTAAAAAAGAAAGGCAAACCCCACTTGTATCTTTGAATCATCCGAGGAAATAAAGCCAATTCCCCAGTGGAAACTGAAGGCAAATCTTCCAAATGTGGCACACATTTATAGGAAATTTCATTTTGGTACACTAAGATGCAAGAAATCAGCATGTTCCCCCTCCCCCTATATAGCTCATTGTGTTGCAACAAGCACGCTAAATCTTTCTAAAGTAGGCCTCCTGACTATTTTTTAAATGAGAAGAGATGGATGAGGGAGATTTTTTTTTTTTGATTCCTTTGAAACATTCCTCCCTTTCAACACTGTCTATTGTTGAAATTAATTTGTACAGACCCCAGCAGCTCAGAGGTCAGGATGGTTCAAGTTGATGTTCTAAGATGTGCACTGTTATGTTAAATAGGGTTTTTCTTGGCTACAGCTTTGCAGTGGGAAGGTCACCTTGGGGTTATTTGGGGGAGCAAATGTTAGCTTGTGGGCAACTGTTCCCAAAGGGCTGAGAACCAGACCAGGGTTTATTTGATGGAAAGCTTAGGTGGCCTGAGCAGACAGCAAATGTTCCTTTAGTTTGCTTCATCTCTTAGTCAGCTAATTCCAGGGTATTAAGAAACCTCTGGCAGAGGGCAAGACAGCTGGAGGCTGCATTTCCAGGGTGGGGAAACACACTCATCCTCTCATGTGGGAAGTGCCAAATTGGTTTTAGCATTATCACATCATTTCTGCGGTGCAAGCCATACAGTAGGCAGCAACAGACAGGCAAGCCTGTGGGGAGTGGTGACTGCCAAAAGATGTATATTAGTCTGTTGATGGTCTGGGTACTTGTCTTACAGGCTGTGATTAGGCCTTCCAATTAATGAATCCCTTTTGGACAACTTCCTTGTTAGTCCCAATAAATCTGGCTCCTTCGTTCAACATTATTTTCAGAGGGGTCAGGCTGCATTCAGTATTATTTATGGCAACATAAGAAAATGTCTTCTGAAACAAAAAAGAAACAGCCAAACAACTCAGAAGTAGGATTTCTTTTTTTCAATATTGCTCTGTGCCTTTTTAACCTATGTTTAGTTACCTTCTTAGGGAAAATTTGTTGGGAGGTATGCAAACAGTCGTATTGCTACCCTGAATCATCCACTAAATGTGAGCCAAGTGTCCCAAGCCAGGGCATTTGGAAAGCAGAGTCTCAGGTTCTTGCTTGCTTCTAGGGATGCAGGCAGGCAGTGTGCCTGTTCTCAGGTCCTCTGATGAAACCTAGGATTTTAAGTTAAAAGGGGTGGGGTTGAGTGGCTTTTTTATTATTATTATTTAACTAATGACCCATTTCCAGGAGCTCAGGCTGTAAGAAAATTACCAAATATAGTGAGACTTGCAGTAAAACTCACTCAAGCTGGCAACCCGGCAGCTGGAGAAATGCTCAGTGGGGTTTCTGCCAAAGAACGTGTTCTAGATTATTCTGTAAGAGCATGGGGGCTTAGATGCATCAATCTCTGGGTTTCAGTGAGAGGTCAAAGCTATCTTCTAGGCATCTGATACCCACTCGCCACGCTCCATCATCAAGTTTAAGCTGCCTGGCACTGAAACCAGCCATTACTTTCCCACAGCCCACAGGGCCTCCTGCACAGCCTGGGGACCACATACAGGTTACATGAGTGTGGGCTGACAGGAGGGAAGTAAAAATAGCCGTACCAGCTCTTAGCCATCACATGCTGACTTCCCCACTGCCAGTAGAAATGTTCTGCAGAGCATCAAGGGATAACCTGGCTTTGCACTGACTGCAACCTGCTCCTCTCGGATTGGGTCAAGCTCCATCTACCCAACCTGCAGCATCTTTTCTCATGAGCCATGACAGTCGCACTCGCTCTGATACACACCAAGATTTTTTCACTCTGGCTAGAATTTCCTCCCAAATTTCAGGTTACAGGAGACCATGCAAACTCTTTGTTATTTACAGACTGGTTGTGAGCCAGCCACAGTCTTGTTATTATAACTGAGGGTTTCTGTAGAAATGTACTACATATCACTGTATGTGAAATTCAAAGCAACTTCAGTGTAAATCACTTCCAGGCTCTTCAATCAAAACTACAAAGGGGCAGAAGCGTAACATAGTTGTGCTGAAAATAAGCAATTTTCACAACATAAATCAGCCCTGACAGCCTCTCAAGGAGCCCCTCACATAGCCACATACTACCTTCACTCAGTCTTACCTACTTCTGATCCCCTTTTTTCCTGCCATTTCCTCTTTGTCATACTTTCGCTGTGTCCTGGCCCTGTTCACAGTGAGCCGCAAAGGTTCAAAGGCTGCTTCACGTTCCAGCAAATAGCAGTGCTTGGTTCCACCAGGTGACATGGGCACAGAAGCCACCACTTTGCCACTGTCCCTCACACACAGTAAAGAGCAGCTAAGGGATCTTTTCTGTCCTTGCAGAACTACCAGCTGGCTGTTTTGGACAGGTTTTGGTCACATTTCAGCTGCCACAGCACTGTCTCTTGATAAAAGCACCAGGCAAAAAAAGCCATAAACTTTTTATCTGTGTATGAAACCACTGCAAATATGCAAAGACAGTGCAAGTCACTTTTCCAAAGTGAAATTCAGCATGCCACTGGATAATCACAGAGTGATCCAGCTTTGTACAAACATCATCCTGTCTAGCTACACTACTACACCTCAGTAGTTCCTCTACACAGGTAAAAAGCCTCGTGGATCAGGCTACAGTGTTTTTTTCTGTGTTACCTCTGCCATCTCTGTTTCCCATCATAAGCTGCAGATTGTAGAGGAACTGCAGTCATTCCCAAGGGACCTGATCAGCATTAAGGTCCTGGGAAGCTGAATGCTGTTCATTTGCTGGCTGAAAAAGCAAGCTGGCTGAAGTTGAAAGCCGGGTATGGAAACAAGGTGATCAGACTGATGGCCATCACTTAACTTGTGTATTCTCCATTCATACATAACCCCCTTATTATTAAGATACTTTTATTGCTGAGGTAAGGTCAACTGAGGAGGATGCAAGTAAGCCAACACATGGAGGAAGAAGCAAGGAATGGGGGAGGCTGGGAAGAGGCTGGGTCAGGCAGGAAGGAAACCCAGCTGCAGAGGGCAGGAAGGCAGGGGTGAGTGGCAGAGAGGATGAAGAAAAACTATGCCTACAGCACTAGCAAAGCAACAAAACACCACCTGCCAGAGGCAGGGACAACTCATCACTGAGAGGTTGAGAATTAAAACCAAAACTTCCTCCCACTAGGAACAATCACATCCTTCTTTCTGGGTAAACACTGGGTGAGCCCTGCTACTGCTGAGGTCTCTGACTCAGAGCATATTTCTATTAGTACCCTATTTCTAATACTACCCTATTTCTTCCAAGCAACTGATGGGAAAAATGCTAACGTGCTCCTGCAACAGTCAAGAGGTCTGGGTGAGCAGTAGGACCCATGTTGTGTCTTCCCCTCTTATTATGAGCAGCCCTTCCCACGTCAATCTGTTGCTTCCTGTCACCCCTGTACATGGGAAAGGAAACCCAGGGGCACCAAACTAGCTCCTTGAAGGTGGAGCATGGCCTTGCTAACCTCCTACCTCATGCATGAAGGTACCCCTGGACTGAGCTTTGCAATGGATTAATAGCCAAAATAGCTGCACATATTTTCTTCCCCTCTTCTACCCTATGCATATCTCTTTACCCCCATGCAGAGATGTTTCCATCTACATGTAGGGCTAGTGCCCAAGAACGATAGTGCCCATCTTTAGCACAGCCTGGCTTTCTGTGGGTCTGATCCATCCCTGCCCACACAATAAGGTTTTAATCCCCTTCCCCTTGCAAAAACACAGTTTAGGAGCAGCATATGCCTATGTTCTGGTGTCATGTGTAACTGAACATGATGGCAGAAATCTCTTAAAGCCCCAAAACAAGACAGACGCGCAGAGAAACAGTCTACCCAATGTCTAATAAAGCATAAGGGAAAAAAAATATCCAGCCAACACACATAACTGTATTTGGTTTCCCCCCTCTTTTTAAGGGGCAGCTTTTGATACCATACTTGCAAAAACACATAATTCAAAAAAAGGAAGGAAGTGCTTTGAGGGTTTTTTATTTAAAGCTTGAGAGGATAAACGAATCACAGTCTCATTAAATCACACAAATCTCAGACTGCACACAAGACTAAACCACGAGAAATAGGACATTACAAATCTTTATGCAGTTCTACACTTCCAGCACAACAGCTCATTTTATTTCTGCTCTTGGCAAGGTTAGAATAAAAAGCTTCTTTTCTTTGCTCCATAAATGATTTTAGATGCTATATTACTTGAACTTAACACAGCAGTAATTGCACAGAAAAAGGGCAATCTGAATTGCTTCCTGAAAGAAAGGAACGTTTATACTAACACGCACATGAACAGAGAGCACAGTTATAAAAGGTCTATTTCAATCCTATCACAAAAAACTTGACCAAATTCACAAAGTCTTCCAGGCAGAAATGGTTGGAGAATTTTGATTTTCTACTCTAAAGCAACAGTGTTTCTGAGATATACTGATTATCTGTATCACAATACAACAGCGAATTTTATATCCGCAGAGTATGTTTATATTGCATGTTCCAATAAAGCAAGTCCTATAGGCACTGTGGTTTCCTTTGCTTTCTATTATTAACTTTCTTATTAGACTATAGTTTGTCTTTTAACATTTTTTCCAGAAACCAAGCAAGCCCTTGTTTTAAAACTCTAAAAAAAGAACAAGAGTAAATAAATCATTCCCTATTTCTCAGCTCTCAGGGCCAATTCCTATTTGACTGTGTTAGCAACATGACTGCAAGAGAACATTCAGAAAATTAGCATTGTTAATGTCTCATTTCTATATACTGATACACATACGTACAAAAAACATGCCTTCTACAGGCTTCTTCGCTCTATGCTAAATCTTCAATGAAAGTTTCTCCCTGGAAGATGGCTTGCCAAATTGAAGGATGAAGTCAGTTTAGCCCTTGTTACATTACAAATACAATCCACAAGCAAAGTTTCCTGGACTGGAACAATTTTTTCTCCCTTTTTTGTACATTTTAATACTTAACATGACTATGCTGATGATAAGCCAACCTACGCTAGCTGGGATGTTTTGCTTGGCTTCATAAGGCAAAATAAAGTGGTATTACTCTTTAAGTTCTTTTTCTTTCTTTCTTTCCTCCATTCTGGCACTGTTTTATGCATGGCTCAGGGCAATATTAGTTTGAACTATGACTAGAGCAACAGAAAATTCTCTGTGGAGGATACAGCTGTTTGTAACCTGACACGAATGACTGGAACCTGAATCCTACCTGTCTAGAAATTTTGCAGAGGAACAGGACTTCTAAGAACTACTATCATGAAACCAATATGAGGAATAATTACAATTACATCGAGGTCGTTGGTTGGATTCTTCATCGTTTTCCCCTTTATGCAGTCCTTACTGCCCATGTGCAGTGCATACAAGTCTTCTCTCCCAGCTCTTTGCAATTCACTCCCTACAAGTACAAATGATTTCATAAGGTAAAAGGTAGCAGAAAAAAACAATCAGGATCTCTGAAAACTCTGACACCATTTCTCAACAGTGAGAAACTGAGGTAATTGAGAGGCAAGACGGAGCTGGCTAGTTTGCAAGATTATCTGCAGTAGTTGTTTTTGTCATAAAAGAGAACAAAAAATAATTCTGAGCCCAACCTCACTGGATACAACCGTGGAATTACCATCTGATGCTAATTTTCACCATTGTAAGAGACAACAAAATCTAAAACCTTGTATTCTGAGATCCATGGGACACTACAGATTAATCTGTGAAAGAGTAAGTGCTTTTCTTACTAAGAAAGATACTTAGCAGAGGTTGCTGACATGCCTTTAAAGAGGGAAGTCTCCATTTAAATACTGTCTTTGAAGTCTGAAGCTAATCAGAGCACACATAATATATTCCTTCAGCTCTTCAACAAGTGGGATTCTCAACATTTTCATTAAAATATTTGTTAGTATTTCAAAAGCTGGCTTTTTTTTTTTTTTTTTTTGGTTCTCAGTCAATGGCAGGCCTTTGAAATTATCACTGATTTCATTAAAAAAAGCCCTCCTCCTATGACTGCCTATAAGTAGGCAAGACGTGCAATCCCCCTGCCTATCTTTTGCATGCTCTGCTTAGGAAATGCGGATGCATCTGCTTAGAAGATGCAGATGAAGAGCATCCTCTTGCCTGGCACAGAGGATAGTCATCCTCCCAGTAAGATGTCAGACATGCCTGAAACTCTCCTTCTTCCTCTCTTCTCCTCCCTTGCTGCATGCAGGCACCCACAGGAACAGACCTTCCCTCACCTATGGCAAGGAGTAGCTGGGGTCTGTCCATGCTCCCCTAGCATACCTGCCTGCTTGCTTTCCCAAGAAGCTTCTTCTGAGACATTGCCTGCTCCCCTTCAGGTTTGTGGCCTTCCCATAAAACTGTGAGTTTTCCCTCACCATGGCACTATCTGACATTTAGGAAGGCTATTGGCAACACTCAAGCCAACCATCTGGAGACAAAAAGGTTTGTGAGGATGCAGACTTTTATACGGTTTTGCCCCTTGCCTAGCATAATACAGCTCCAATCCACGTCTGCAGCTTTTAAGTGCTAAAGGAGGAGGCAAGTAATAAAGAAAAGCCAATTCACTGCCCTAAATCAACCAGAAGAAGGTCTTCTCTGCCAACAGAAAAAGAGCCTGTTCTAAAAAAGAAATCTTTGTTTTAGCATAGATGATTCCTTAGCGACACACAATTCGTGTCAAACCTATTCTGTTAATGGGTTTTAGTCCAGCTTCAATCCTGTTCAGACCTTAAACAAATCAAAACACAACAAAAATCCCAAACCATTTAGTCTGATCTAAAAACTAATTCTTAACATTTCCAACACTTTCATGATTCTTGCTCTTATAGCCTGATTTGCATCAGTAAATCCAGTCAGCATATGTTAGTAGAGATGCCATACTAATAGTTAAAACTGTATATAGCAGGTATAGGGTATACTATACATACACAGGATGACTGCAAGCAAAGCAAGATTTTCTTAATTTCATCAGCCTGGGGTTTTTTTAACTGTTGGAGAAAAAACACACTGAAGTTTATGCTAAATATGGGTGTAAAAATGCAAAAAGTTATACCAGCAGCAATCACAAACAGTGCCAAGCAGTGATGAGACTCTTGTTCTGGGGTTCACCTGTGCTCAGACTACTCCACAGATTCTTCAGCATCTGTGCAAAACACTCTGTTGTGCCTGCTCTGCTGTGGTAAAAGAGTAAAATTCTTGTGAATCTGAATTTGAACATGAGGAGGTATAGCGAAGTGCTGGCAGAATTCCACACTCACTGGCAGGAAACCTGCCCCTAGTAGGAAACCTACCAAGTTTTCAATTTCACCAAAGCCAGCTTGGTGAACTGATTAAACAAAATTTACCAATCCAATAATGCAGCAGGAACTCTATATAGGAACAGTGTATTTCCTTCATTCATTGTAACCTGTACTCCATCTTAAGGCATTGCGCAATTTCATAGTACTTCTAGTAACTACAGTGAATTGCATGATAGGAAAACCCCAAATATGAAACCTGATGTTACCTCTAACAGACCCTGGAAAGTCATGAGAGACACTAGGTTATTTCCAGAGAGGAATGACACAGCTCAGTGTGTTCCTATTATCCCACCCCTGTGCTGACAGAAAGCTACAGCAGAATCCCATAGTATCTCACAATCCTGAAGTGACATTTAAGTAGAGGAATGCAAAGATTTTGGGATGAATTTACAGGCAGCAGTATATTGGTCTACTTACAAATCACATTTATTCAAATGTATCTCATACCTGGCATTCTGCTTGCCCATAGTAAGAACAGGCTGGGTTTTCTACTTCAGCATAAGAAAATGAGTACCACTGAGCTTTTCTTACATACGCAGACAGACAATATGTCGTGCTCCAGAAGAACCAAAAGAAATACTGTTTAAAATTAGTGGCAGGTGCAGGAGTACCCAGGCCCACAGACCTGAGGTCCAGCTGTGGGTAAGAACTCCACTGACAGCATTCACACACAAGCACAGAACTGCCAGCGCACACTGCAAGTTTGTGCTGCAAATCAGGTCACTGCATACCACCACATTTTAGTCTAGGGATGCTGTACTTTGACAGATTTCCCCCTATGGACATGTAACTGTTGGAACAAGTCCAGAGGAGGGCCACAAGGATGACCACGGGGCTGGAGCACCTTCCGTATGAAGACAGGATGAAAAACATCCTGCTCAGCCTGGAGAAGTCTGACTGAAGACCTCATCACACCTTCCAGTATCTGAAGGGGGCCTATAGGGATGCTGGGGGGAGACTCTTCATTAGGGACTGTAGTAATAGGACAAGGGGTAATGGGTTCAAACTTAAACAGAGGAAGTTTAGATTGGATATAAGGAGGAAGTTCTTTACTGTGGGGGTGGTGAGGCACTGGAATGGGTTGCCCAAGGAAGCTGTGACTGCTCCATTCCTGGCGGTGTTCAAGGCCAGGTTGTACAGAGCCTTGGGTGGCATGTCCATTTAGTTGTGAGGTGTCTCTGCCCATGGCAGGGGGGTGGAACTAGATGATCTTAAGGTTCTTTCCAACCCTAACTATTCTATGATTCTATTTTAACTACTTTCTGAAATTGCTAAATCTCTTCTTCAGATTGCACCAAAAGCAGCAGAAATTACTAAGAGTGCACTAATTCATGATGAAATGACTTATCATAGTAAATACTGATAATTTTTTTAAGCTTTGTTTGAATTTGATACAGCTCTTTAACACTCCTATCCGATGTGCTTTCACAATTCTCAATGGATAGCATTTATCTGACTTATTTACTAATTATTTTATAATTACAAGCGTCCCTCAGGTCTGAATAATTTTTGATGAAAGAATGAGCACACTTACACAGTTTCATGCCATAAAGGAAGAGATATTAAAGGAAAAGTACCTGTATGGCTCAGATCAAGCAAATGGAAAGCTTGGTTTCTCTGAAGTGTTTTCTAACTTTATCACCATATGCAGGTAACAATTGCTGTCTGCTAAACCTACAATGCCACAGCCCTGCCAAGGCCTCTATTTAGGGTTTTATTTATAGTAAATGCAGATAATTACTAAAAGCTATAGCAAAAGCAATATTCCAGATGCAGATATTGTAAATGTCACTGTCTCCAAAAAGAAAACTGAGTATGGACAAGCACATGAGGAATAATCATGTATTTTCAAGATAATTAAATAGAACATGCCCAAGGACATGCTGTAGAATAGCCTACATTTCTGTCAGTGGGTAACATATACAGTTCCCTTTCCAGGAGATGGAGAATCCAAGTTTATGTGAATACTAATACATCACTTTTTTTCCAAGCACACTGTTGTAAGAAACAGGCACACTAGCATCTTCAGTTTAAAATCAATTTCACTCAGCTTGGGCATCAGAGAATTAGGGAAAAAAAAGTAGACTTTTAGTACATGACACTTGCTTTCTAAAAGCACCGTCTTTCTTGGAAAATGTAACACTGTTAATATAATACACACTTTATGTACTCTATGTGCTCTCTCTATAGCTACTGCTTCTCCAGCATTTCTGCCAGTGGCTGATGACTCCAGACTCCAGACTCCAGTCACGCTTCCTCCAGCATCACCATGTCACTATAACCACCTCTTGACTTCCAAAACCTCAGAAGAAGGAGCATCCCTATTCTGAACCATCTCTAAGACCTATGAACCATTCACCACTGGTGCAAGCCTTGACCCAATCTTTTTCCTGATGACACTTTTATTGAGCATGACGCTTTCCAAGTCCCTTCCCATTTTCCCAAGTACTTCTCACACACTGGACTTGCAATTTTCTTCTTTTGTAACCTCTCTTCAGCTGGATGGAAAATGAGCAAAATCTCTTGCTTAAAAAAGAGATTGTATTTCAAAGATGAAAAAACACGGCTGTTTTGTTTAGTGGATCTGAATGAAAAATTCAATTTCAGTTTATATCCAAAACCACAGCAGAACTGATGTGGTATCAAATATTACTTTCAGAGAAACTTGCACAGTGGGGTAATGAGCAAGTCTCTTGTTGCTCTGCTGTTACTGACCGCACTTACAGCTGATTCCAAACAACCGGGGGGTGGGGAATCACACATAAAAAGGCTGACTTTAATCCAGTAGCAAGTTATGAGAGACTTCATACTCTATCCCATATACTCAGCATGTGCATTCAGCACTTGAGACACTTCAGTAGTGTCCATCTAACAGCTTTACTGTCATTACACAGCTGTATCATTGGCTGTTAATGTTCCTGTCTAATTTCCTTAAAATGTTAAAAGTCACCAAATAAGAAATAATATCAAGAATTTACGGTGAGGGGACTTAAATTATTTTAAAGTGACATACTTTTTAACTATTCTTTGGAAAGCGAGCGAATGCAGAAATAGGGTTAAAGTGGCAATACCAAAAAGCAAACTACTGTTGAAAGATGCCTTTACTGTCTTGAGCTGGATCAGATGTCTATCTTAGCCATGCTGAACTTCTCAGCAGTCAAGGCTATGAATTACTATTGGCTGCCTGACTGGTTAGACATGGTGCTGGTATGCCTGAGACCTTCCAAACACAGCAGGGGTTACTGCAGCAGCAGACAATACTATGATATTGCAGTATTACAGGGTATGCAGTTTTCTATCCTATCTCTCAGCTTGTGCACATGTTTATGAGATGCCTTGGAAGCTTTTGTCTGCAAGCACAGGATGGAGCAGCACCAGTAGTAACTCAAAGCTTTGCAGCTCTGCAGTCTGAAGAGCACAGACACACTATTTCTAGAAATGCCAGAAGATAGAAATTCTCTGAGGTAATCTCCTCCACTGGGGTCCTGCTTACTGAAGAAATCATTCAGGGAGTCTATGCAGAGCACCACAGCGCAGTGATGCTGAAGCTAGCTCAGGAATCAAGATTCATCTTCATGTTTACACTTTTTGCCCAACATTTCCTCTTTGGTGGCTATGGTTTTGCTGCTATCATCACCCGAAGAATCCTCAGGGCACTTTCAACTGCAACTAGTTATTGTTCTAAAAAAACAAAGAGCTTTAGTGTTACACAGTACGAATGCAAAGTTCCACATATACACAGTGAGCTCTAGCTGGGCCCTTATTTGTCTCATGCCTACCATGCAAGAACAACACATATTCCAGTGACTGCAAGGCTTAATTATTTTAATTCCGTGGTCCAGGAGTTTTCAGCGGGGTTTCTCCACTGGTTGCAGCTTTTGCAGACTATAGCAGTATATCTGATCAGTAGTTTAAGTAGCTGTGATCACATTACACCCACCCTGCACTCTTCTCATTGGCTGCCTATATAGCAGCAGATTGATTTTTAGCTGGCTCTGCTGGCCGTTTTTGTACTCCTAATAATAAAACGCCTGAGCAAATAGAAAACCTGATAGGTATTATTTGCAGACACCTTTTTTTCAGGAATTAACCCATAATAATCTACTTTATCTTAGCAGACAACTATATGTTTGGTGTGCGGTGTGTTAGGCAAGAAGCAGTAATGTCCCTTGGCGACAGATCATAGCCCGTACCGATGTAGATGGCAAACAGGACAAAGTCCGTCCCTTGAAGAGACATGGAGCACCTCCCAGCCTTGTGAACTGCAGAGCTCAGCGGATGGTGGGTGATCCTGCCTGAAAGAGAGTCCTACCAAACACTGGTGAACAGCACCTTGTCTCTTCCAGGAGCAGCACCTCCTGACTTCTGCTGAACCTCTCCCGGTGCTTTCAAACTGAGCCCCGGAAAGAAAAATACAGTTGAGCATTGACTTCAAACACTCTCAGCCCCTGCCTCAGGGCGAGGGCTCACTGCTGCTTGACATCTGTTCCAGCTCTGCTTGCTCATTCTGCCTGTAAAGTGACTTGGTCAAATTAATCCAATGTCTTCAAAGACAGCATATTTAGAGACCTTTGATCATGTGGCTCCATCTACCAACAGCAAGTATCTGCAATGACATGCTTTGGTCTTCACATCATCCAGAAAACAGCACTCAGAGCAGAGGAAAGGACTGTTGCACAACCAGGTATCACTTCTACACAGAATTAAGTAACAGGTAAAGTGCCTCTAACTCAAAAAACTAAAAGCACTTCCAGGCCCACAGTCATTTTCTTTAGATCTTATAATGCCTATCTGAAATCTTTCAATTTTAGCACCTCAGAGTACAGGTGTTTAGACACAATGGAGAGCAGCTCAAGAGCATATACAGACAAAAGTGGTCCCAGTATCAGGCTACTGACACCTTCATGGCTTTCCACAGCAGGAGCTGCCCCTAGGGAGAACCTGAATGACAAGATGGACATCTAGAAATTTTTTTGCCTGGAGTTGAGAGTATAACTAGGCCAACAGAGATACTCTCTTCTACCAAGCACAGACGTAAAAACTGTAGTGAACAGTGAGGTCTTAAACCAGATGCCCCAAAAAGCTCTCCAGAGATAGTCAGCTGAGAGCAGGACTCCAACCGTGACTTTCCAGTGGATAATAGGGCTAATGCTTCTGCCTTACCACATATACCATACACAGCTGTGCAAAATCTGGCTCCAAGCTATGCTGCCCTGAATTTATCCTTAAAAAGAAAAAAAAAATCTAAAATAAATAGCAAAAATAAAATCAGTCTGAACAAGAAATAGCCGTGAACAATTACAATGGAATGAGTATCAACGATGCAGAAATATTTCTAATGGAGAGATTAGCTTTCTAAAACAAACTCTGTTTTTAACCTTCATAACTTCAACAAAGCAAAACCCAGTCACATGAAATTTTACAGTCATGGTCTTGTGCCAAGGAAAGCTTCTCTGGAAAGTTTGAGGTAGATCAGCCAAGGCATCTTGGAGATACGAGAGTTCCAGAAAAGTGAGGTGTTCTCCATTTCTTGGACTGTTTCCTAATTTTTTTTGGCTCATCATAACTTAAAAATGGTTGGCTTAGACATTCCAAATTTGCTTGGCTACTGCTGGCGCCTTTGACTAGTTACAGGCTATTTTATTACTAAATGTGGGTTTGTGCAAATTCTGAACTCTGCAGTTGTTAACACCACATGTTGGCTTGTATATACCACCAGCAAGCCAGCCTGGCCCACTGCAGGCTCCTCAGTCACCTCTTCAGTTGGGCTCAGGTGGCAGCACTGAAGCTCAGGACCCTTCCCTCAGGTCCAGCTGGGTGTAAGAATTTGGCTAGACTTTGTAGTCTCTACGGGGAGACATTTCGTCAGGCTGGAGAGAAATGGTCCCAGGACACTTCCAAGCCTTGCCAGGACCAAAGTGACTCTCCTGGAAAGGTAAGCACAGGGCAGGTGCAGATGGTTTCCTCCCCAGACTTACTGTCATCCTCCCTACTGTGCCTTCAAGTCCCTACTTAGCCCTACTCTCTGATGCACCTAAAAATTTTCTCAGGGAACATCCATATAACTCCCAAGTACTTTCTTTTCTATGGATTACTGATCCAATCTATTTTCCACTTCCATTTCATGGTGATTGCAAACTCTGTGCTGGGGTCTGGGTGCTGCTACTACAGCTTATTGCCTCTCTCTGCTCCACTCCATTGATCCTAAAGGCCTTCTTCTAGTCTGGAAGCTTCATACACACAGACACAATCTCATTAGACTTCAGTGAAGGAAAACCCAGGGGGAAGATCTCAACCCTCTAGAACCAGATTTCCCCTGAGCAAACTAAAAGCTTTGATGAATCCCGGAAAGCCTGTTGGTAAGGAATTTGCTCTTGGTGGGGACTGCTCTGTTCACAGTCTTGATTTTGATAACAGATACTGAGGCAAGATCACTTATCTTTTGAGAAAGCCTTCAGCATGGTCAACTGCATTAAACAATTCTCCTTAATCTTTCATAATTCCTTCGACAGTGACTCTCACCTGCTGAGCTGCCAGGAAAACAAGTAGTGTACAGCTGATCACTGGTGGAAAACATTAGGACATTAAAACCACTTCTCAGTGAAGTATGTTTCTACACAGAACATGCCTAAGTTACAAAGAGACCGACTCTTTTTGAGATGAACACATGCATGACTCTCATTCGCAGGAGCTATGGAAGCAGAATAAGCTTGAAAGTGTGTACATTTACCAAACGTTGATCCCACAAAGAAATGCCTTTTAAGAATGACACATCCTTTGACCCACTGCATCTTACTGCTGCTCTTCAGAAACGAGAGACTTTGTAACAACCTACATTTAAGAAACAAAAATGGTGATACAAGCACCAAAAGAAAAAAAAAATCCATAAACTACCTACGCAGTAGACAGTAAGAACTCAAGTGTTTTCCACGTTGCTTACCCAACTAAATATTTATCAGAGCTCTTTAATTTTTGTGCTGGCTTCATACCTCGGTTCTGTCACCTTTTAAGAGCAGATAATCTACCTCAGAGGTTTGCTCTTCTCAGGAGAGGCCACACAAAACTCAACCTAGTTTTATCAAATACACCGCCTTGTGCTGGGTGGGCACAAACCTGCGGAGCACCAAGGAAACCTGCCACAGGAGGATGTCTCATGGTCTTCTATGCCGTGGCTCTCCTGCCTCACCTTCCTTGGGAAGGCATGCTACCCTCTCCATCATGCCGGCTGCTTCATGAGCTAACGAAAAGAGCATGAGGAGGATCTGTGTGCACCTCCCTCCCCCTCTCAATCCACAGAGGGCCAGTCACAGTCTGACCCTAACTTAACACTCAGGCTGTAAACTTACTTAACACTTGTAGAAGAATTTATTTTTTTCAAACATACTGATGGCAGCATATGGTCCATCGACAGGTTTATTATTGTAAGACACTTTTTCCACCAGGTTACAGTCTTTTTTATAAACGTGTTTCAGCACATAATAAAACCCCTAAGAACTGTTTCTGAAACTTGCAGATACAGAAAATACTCTTCAACATTTGTCAAGATAATGAAAGAAACAATCTTTAAGGGGCTTCCATTTTTATAAATGTCTTTTTTCTAAATATCTTTTATATCTAAGGGTACTGAAAGTTATGCATGTTAAACAAAACAATAAAAAAAAGAGAGAAAAGCAAATTCCCTTTGTTGACGCCACATTATTCTCCATTTTGTCAAAGCAATCACTTTTATACTTAAAAATCTTCTACTTCCACTAAGTAGACCATTTGACTGTGCTTTAAATCAGAACATGTGTTTTATGGGTGAATGAGAAGCTTCTGAAAAAAGGTGGCATATTATAAAGAAAATGTCAACGCTACACGACTAGTCATGCAAACTCCTCAGTGTAAAACCACCCTTGGTATTCTGTGCCCTTCAGCTCCGCTAATAAAAGGTCTGTATGTGGTGGAGTCAAGATAGTTAGATCACAGCTTTACATCCATCTGTAAGGCTATATCCGAGTTGAATATCTGTAAGTATGTCACTGCCTGACTTTCCTATAAACCACATTGTGTTCTTAAGAAATAAGGCTTCTTGTCTATGCAGCTACAACGCAATTTCTATGCTAGCATCACTGGCTGGGCGGAAGGGGGGGGAAGAGAAGAAATTACATAGTGTACACTGCTTTCTTCCAAAAATTCCTGCACTCCTTTTATTCTTAATGCTTCCTCTATAATGCCTCATGATATATTTAGCCCAAGCAGGCTTTGTTTTAAAACCAGTTTCTTCAATACACCAAAATATAACCCAACTCATGTATGTTTGCTAGGAGCTTTGTTTCCTACCACCCAAGTTTATTGTCTCCTGTGGAAAGGAGTCTGCAGCTAGAACAGAAACTAGGACTCACTGGGGTCTAGATCCAAAGCCCCCTTAAAGGCAGTATAAGACTTTTCATTGATTTTATGGGACTAGGTATCAGGCCTGTAGTTCACTGAAGACACAAGAGGCCTTCCAGACTGCATGATACAATACATTAAATACTCCTTAACCACTAGAAGATAACTTTGCCACCACTTTGAACATTTCATTAGTATTTAGGGCATTTAGGGGGTGAAAGAGCACATCTGGTTTGTGTTTTTCTTCTCCCTAAAATGACACTCCCCACAAAACATAAGATGTTTTAAGACACTAGAAAAAATAATCTGTGACCAGCAGATTTGAAGCTTAAAGAAAAAAAAACCCTAATTTTATCACAGAAATACTGTTACAATTGGCACGCATGAGCTTGCATTCAAAGAAAACTCATTTGTTAAAATTAATCAGTGGCCTCAGCCAATTTGTCAGCAACTACCGTCAAGTCTGGACATGATTAGCTTCACTGGGATATACAGGGTGCCCTCTACAATGCTTCCACAGGATGAAATCCTAAACCCAATGAAGCCTTTGAACATTTTGCAAGCAACTTACTGATACGGAGCCAGGACCTCATGGATGCTGCTGTAGGCTCTACTTTTTTTTCTGCTTTCATAGATGAAGCCTTTCTAGGAAAGAGACAGGCCAAGAGCTCTGACAAGAAAACACGGTCTTTCTCCACAAGCAAGCAGAGCACAATTAGCAATCACAGGACCATACACTGTGTTTGGAAAAACTTAACTGTCGGGATCGGTTCGAAGGCTAAGCTAAGGCATAATGTACTTGTTAGCCAGCCTGACAAGTCTTTGGCAAGGGGGCTGGCTCTGCTCATCTAATTGCGGTGGTTGCTCCTATGATGTGGAAACCTGTCTATTGGAAACTGCATTTCACAGGTGACTTAACAGCCATCGGATGGTAACAGCTTTCATTTGTTACCTAACCTCCATCCTCTGCTGCCACGTAAAGGTGAACGGCCCAATATCCCATTGCCAGACCAGAGCCAAACACCTCCTGTTCTGTGTAGTGAATCATAAAATTCCTACAACATTTTTCAGATTTGCATTGTATTGAAGCAGCACTTTGAACTAGCATCTTCTTATCTAGGAATCAGCCTCATAAAAGAATGTCAAATCCTGCACTATTTGGTTATGCAAAGACAGAGCATTCTGGACCATGACTGTAGAACATCTATGGTTTTTTACATTTATACATAGAAGGTATTTACTGAAGTCCTGTCCCTCAAACAGAACCTCATAGGCAGAAGACACTTGTTAATTCCCAGACTGGATCAGAGCCTTTGCTGATGGAGAGACATAACAGCAACCAGATCAAAAGCAGTCCTTCCAGTGATAGACTGAAAGGCAACTCCACTACCAGAATTAAATACAGAACTTAGCATAGTAGAGCTACTTTAAAATGAAGATTCTATAAAGAGCTACTTTAAACCGAAGATTCATCAAATATCACACCCTCCAGACCTCTGGCTCCACCAATGACATAATGGATTCACTTCTCCTCACTAAGTCCTCTGCATCTGGTGGGCCACATATCTTCCACCCAGTTATGTATCACAAAGGAAGAAGAAACTTTCCTTTCCATGGCTGACAGCTGCTTAGTTCACACGATTTTTGTGGTCAGCTCCCAGATAGCACTTGCAGTCATTTCACAGCCCTTGCTATAAAACACCCTATTCTAGGATAGCGTTTATACAGTTTAATACAATAGACAGGGAATTATACAAAACCTGCAGTGAATCCTACTCAGATGATTATCACAGGGCTATGCAATGAGTAACATTCACTTTTCATTTACATTTAGATTTCTGAAGAGCAACCTTCCAGAAGGCACAATGCAACAACACACACAACTAGCTGTACAGTCGTATCTCCAGTGACATGTAACAGCATTCTAGGCCACCACATCCCAGTGCCCAGCTCTGCTTCACTTCCTCAGTTCTCACCAAACCTCTGGCTGTCTTCAGCTGTGTGCAAGATTTGGCCTCTCCAAAGTGACTGCTGTCAAAGAAGGCTTTGAAGGCCTGTAGACCAAGAGGCTCTGACAGGAGCAAGCACCCAAGGTCAAGGACCCCCATCAAGAACACTGGTAACAGCTCCCTGACATTTAACCCTTCAAGCATTTATCCTCCTGGAAAGAGACAATCACTGAAAAATGTATACAACAAACATAATGATTTTGGCATATTTTGCCCTCAAGGACAAATACTGATGCACTGTTTCAAGCATATGTAAAACTTTCAGGCCAGACAAAAACAAATTTGTATTTCTTTACAAAACTTCTTTTCTCAGAAATGCTACTGATCAAGGGATTCAGTTTTCTATGGCTGCACCATAGAAAAGACTGGGTCTAAAATACAAAATATTCATAAAACCAGTAATAAATATAATTTTTTTAACATTCTTCTCAGGTACAATATGATACTTGCAATCAGCTTTTCAGATGATCTTGCATGTGACACCGTGAGTTCTACTGGAGGAAGACAGCATTTATGGGTAGAATGAGTATCCATTCTCCATGTATAAACACATGAAGAAGTGCTTGCTGTGTTTGATCCCTTCATTATAAATTCTTTGTGGTGCAGATTTTATCCCATGCCACTATTTTTACACTCTTAAAGACATTTTCAAGACACACAATGCCACTGGAAGAAATACCCTTAACTTCAGTAACAGTTTAAAAACTTTCAGGAAAAAAAATTAATTGTGGCTTTCCCATTTGTGTCATGGGTTGGTGGATACCTAAATATGAATGATAGAGTCTTACGAAAGATCAAAATATGTATTACCATATGAATGGCATGCAGAAGAATTGCACTGAATTACAACCAGCAAAATCACAACCCAACTGGTTTTAGTTATGCAAATTGGAAACGTAGCTGGCACTACTGCAAATGAGAGCCTAAAAAGTGCAAAGTTCAGGGAAAAGCCATGCATGCAGCTGCTCCTAAAATAACCATGGTCAGGTAGAAGTCTGAAAGCAATTATTTGGGCTGAATATTGTATGCAGACCACTGCACTAAGCTTCTATAATTAAACTAGACAAAAGTTCAGATGGTGTCTAATAAACCATTTACTGCATTAATTATATTCAAGTATGGCAGCCTGATGCTTGGTAATAACTAACAATGGGAAATAATTTAAAGAAAGTATCTGATGTTGTAAATTTCTTTTTCATTCATCAGCACCAATGTTACTAGTCAGCCTTTCAAACACACATCAAACGCATGAAAGGGATACTGCTTAGTGTCAGGAAGAGCTATTTAAGGGTTATAAACCTTTACTCTGAGGGAAATCAGAAGCCTCTTTTGACAAAAATGATTTCTGCACTACGAAAGCAGCAGCAAAGCCAGATTTCCCATTCCTTGAACAAAGTCCCTATGTCTTTGTTCCAAAGTTATGGTGTCACAGGGGCGCCTCATTTTTTTGTAGCAGCAACAGCGTCTCAATAGACCTTCACAGATCAACAGATTTCCCGTTGATCCTGTTCCCTGGGTTTGCCTTCACACTGATCACACAACATGTGTATACATCTGCAATTTTAATAGTATTTACAGCAATTTCTCATCAAGATAATTAATATTAGAGAGGTATTTAATGCATATTGGCTTCTTTTAAGGCTGTTAGTAGTTAAATACGTTGAAAAATGAGCCAACACCATTTGCCCAAGTAATTCTCCTTGGACCACTAGTTAATACCGTAGGAAATACAGAGAAGTTCCAAAACCCAAACCAGAGATTACTGCAGACAGATTTGCATACAATTTCTGATGGCCCAGTAGCATTCCAATAACTTATATAAAATCCAGCATACTCCACTAGAATACACAGTAACTAACATACACCGCATCAATCTGCAATGCAAGCGTTAGGCTGCTATCAACGGGATGCTGGTTTATCTCATTTCACTAACCTGAAACAGAAAAAAAATCAAATTCTATAGGATAACAATTATTTTCTATTTTGCTTTTGTAATTTCAAGTCAGGAAATGGTACCTCCAGATTCTATTTACACACAACTCTGTTTAATCTAAGAGGCCACATAACAATCATTTTGCATATTTCAAAGACAGACAGAGATAAGGTGAACATATGACTTTATCCATGACGTCTTTCCACTTGGACATTTACATATGCAATCCTAACACCCCTTTAAGCTCCTTTTATAAAGTTTTTATAACATGTTCCCTATTGTTTGGCCTTTCTTTTCCTTTCTCTCAATAGAAAATACACCACAAAACATAGATGTAGAGGTCTGCAACTTTGCAATAGACCTCTAACATTTTGTATACATCCTCCAACTCCGAAAGCGCAGCGTGGACAATGCTGGGAAATCCTGTCCTCATCCCCCAGATGAACTATATTAGAAAGAAAAGTTCTCTGACTACCACATCAGGAATTGTGGAGGTCCTAAACTCCATCACAGAAGATTTCTGCCTACAGATAGTTCAAAGTCTGCACTTACAAGATCTCAGATCCACCACTTCCACTGCAAATGGCAAGGGGAGCTCTGCCTGCTTCAGCAGAGGTGTCTGCTAAGACGCTCCTCTGTCATCACCTGCAGAAATTAGTGCAAGTATCTTGGGGTCTGAACACACAGGGAGGACCTCACCTCCAGACCCTCTTTCAGAGCTTCTCGTTCAGAAAAAAAGAAAGTAGTGCATCTTTTCCCAATAGTGCAGCTTTTGGTCATTGTAATACACACACAAACCCAATATGCAACGACCACAGGACTTCCAATCAAACAGTCCTTTAGTCGGAAAGCACACATAAAGGAAGAATATCTCTAAAGCCCACTTCAAATTTAAGATAATAATAAAACCCCCCTAAAAAAAAAAACCTGCAAGCTCTTCATCTTTAAATGGAAAATATGCGGTCATTCTTTCCCTAATCCAAGAGCCCCACACTATCAAAACCAGCTGAATTACTTTTGCTAAGTTTTCCAAACAAGAAAAGACATAAACGTATATATTCATGAAAATTACCTGGATGCAGACACCACGCCTGTAAAGTTTCATTGCAAAAGGGTTAAAGTTCAGAAAGTTCACAAGATGAAAAAGGAAAATCAGATTCAAAAAAGTAGCAAAAACCTTAACCTTGAGGTTGGCTGCTGTTGCCTCCTGCCTACCACTTCACATTTCTCTCTGCATGAAGAAATGGCTAGATCTCACTCCAACACTTAACAACTAAATTAGTTGAACGAGTAACCTACTCAAAATTTCTTCCAGTGCCAAGCGAAACACACTGCCATGACAAAATCAACTACAAATGGTAGTTGAGTATTAGAGATTATCATGTTCCCGAGGAAATACATAAGGAGACCACAAAAGTGATCCACACCGCTTATTAGAGGTAAATTCGCACAGACCTTTCTTTTTCTTCCTTTGAGAACATCGATTTCTACATGCTGGCACGACTATTTATACGCGCAATCTGCAAAAGCAAATATAGAACTAATAGAATAGCCTTGAAAAGAAACCACAAAAAAAAAGGTCTCATTTAAATTCCTGGAAAGCGCTGCTTCTCTAAACACATCAATTCAAGCTCTCTTGAGCCGGCGAACCCTACTAAAAACACACCCTGCACACACTCCCCGCCCGAAAACTGTTAAGCCAAGAAGCCACTAAGCTATGCCGCTGAGAATCCATATGGCTTCACGTATAGGATTTTCCTCCCTGCAAACGCTGCACAAACCCGCCCCCTTTAACACCCCCTCTCACACCCAAAATAAATCACAGCGCCTTCCTCTCGGGGGTGCCGCTACGTACCGCAGGGCGCTCAGGGCTCTCTGGGGGGCCTGCCCCCCGAGGTGCAGCAGCCGGGGCGGCGCGGGCGCTCCGCCTCGCCGCTCCCCACGCGGTGCCTCTCCCCCCGCATGCTGCTGGCCGCCGCTCGCAC
>JAOEHY010012776.1:0-14850 GCA_025447955.1 Psilopsiagon aurifrons
CGGCCACACAACAAAACAACCCGCAGAAAACCTCATACACAGTTACATGACGTGAGAGTTCTGTATTTAGAGAACAGATACAGGACGAACAGAAATTTTGGTATTTGCTTACCACTGTCTGAATACACAGATATTGTTCATTTGCCTCAGGGAATAAATCATGCATTCTGCCCATTTTTTCTAAATACCAGTATTGAATAGACATGACTGGTTTGGTAAATATCAATGGAATCAGTAGTTTCACTCAGCTTAAAGTAACCAAAAACAACATGTCCTGGTTGATTTGTAGACACTCATGTATTATTGCAGCACTCCATCAAATAAGAGCATTTGGTGACTCCATCACTGCATAATAATTTACTAAAAAGAAGACATGAATACAACCCATGACAAACAGTAACACTTTACTTTGTGGTTTTGCTATTTATGTGGCCTTTTAGGGAAGCCTTTACAAAAAATGAAGTCTAAAAAACCCAGGAAATCTGTATTGAAAGCACCAGTTGAAGCTTCAGTTTTATGAATAGAAATACACATTGCAACAACAAATACTTGTTTAGTGTTGCCTGTTACACAATCTTGCATGCATAAACAAATAATAGCAATTCTCATGCTAATATGAGTAGCTTGATAGCTCAATAACCATGGTATCTTCTCCTATTTTACTGCATTAATATTACAAAATCTCCAGCTCCTACCATCTGACTGTTGGCCAGTGAACAGATGGCAAATTTTATCCGCTGTACCTCACTAAACAGAGTGTATGCCTATTAGCGGTTGGGAAATCAGCCAGCTAATGGGGCATCAACTCTCATCACAAAGCCTACAGAGAGGAGAGGACTTTGTGATGAGTTAGATCAGGTTGTCAAGAGCTGTGTTTGGACAAGCTTTGAAAATCTCCAAAATATGGTTAAGCCACAGCCTCTCTGAGCAACCTGCTCCTTATCCACCCTGATTATGAGGTGTGTTTCATTCCTTTTAGCTAATAAGAATTTCCTTTGCTGCCATTTTTGATTGTTACAGTCCCAGAAGTAACTATGTAATTAAGGCACGTATTTTTGGACTTAACAGATGGAAGAGATAAGTATTGATGATTTTGCCATATTGCCTTTTCTAAAGAAAAGTTCAGTGTTCTGTGGAAATAATAGTATTTGATAGTGGTTTTCATTTTATTTACATTTTTATTTACAATTTTTACAGTAACTCTGTTTTTGACTGTTTTTAAGTGCACAGCAGATTTCATTAATGCTAAATGCATGTGCAGAAAATAAGGGGGGAAAAAAGGTGCCTTAGCAATTACATCAAATACTAAACACCCAACTAACATTACAAGAACTAGGATAGCTGAATAGAATAACTTCTATTACTTAGAAAAATTAGAATATTTTACAACACTTATCTCAATTACATTAGCAGTAAATAAAACCAACAGATCAAGATAGGTTGAGATATCTGAAGTACTAACAAGATGCTGACGCACAGCTCTCTGCTTTCCCTTTTCCCCTGTGACAGCTGGAGACTCAGTTCTCAGTGGGAAGCCTTGAAGAACTCACATCTGCAAAAAGCTATGATGCTTTTCAGTGTGCCTCTCTCTGCGATGGAACAACAAAATACGAAAGGTTTGCCAGGCATTAATACATAAAGACTAAGAGATACACAAATGGAAGTGTGTCAGGGTATTAGCCAATGTTAACTTCAGCTACTAACATCAGGGCACAGCCGTTTTACAAAGGGACAAAGTTGATCTTTATTCACAAAAATAACCTCAGTCATCTGGAGAAACCCTGGGTTTGTTTCTCAGGATAACTTAAAACTAGATACTTTGCCTGAATTCTGACCCAATTATTACATTTTTCCCCTATTAAAAATGCCACATCTTTTTCTACTTAAATAAATGTGCACCCTTTGCCACTATCCCCAGAAGATAAACCTTGCATTAAATTCTCCTCACTGGCTACTGTGAACAAGTTTTCAGGGAAATCTGGATTTAAAAATGGCATTCACACTGCCTGTTGTTAAAAGCCTAGACTCAAAGCTTTTCATAGCTCTCATGTGATGATGAACAAGGACAGCATAGTGTAGATACCTCATGGTAAGAAATAATGCTATATCCACAAATAAGGTTAGCTCCATTGACAATCTATGACAGGTGATTTTCAAGGAAGTTTGAAGAATCATTTCCTTTGTCTACTGCAGCTTATCTGCATCTAAGAGATTTATTAATTAGACTCCACATTCCTGCATGAATTTTCTAAGCCAAGAGGCTTAGTCTGTCTTACCAGTACTGATGACATGCCTGTCATGCTAAGATTTGAAATACAAATTACATTGCTATCTTTTATTCTGAGCCAGGGAATCTTCAAAAACACAGCTAAGTTCTGTCATAGGAAGGATCTAACTTCATTTTTCATGAAGGCTTTATTCGATGGCATTTCTAAGAATCAGGTGTTTTCAGTGATGTGCTGTGAAGATGAAAAAGCCAGTAGCTATGTAAGAGAATTGATTGAAATAAAAATCCACTTGTTTTGATGAATATGTTGCCTTTGAGTGGGAAGGAAGTAATAATAGTCTACTCTGGACCAAACATACTTGTTTTTAAATTATAAGTGTAATTTCATTCACTTGATAAGTACTTGCACTTTTAATTATGAAAGCACATGCAAATATCTCTTAATCCAAAGACAAGCCATTTCACTTGCTAAAAATTTCAGACATTTGCACATTTGGACATTGGAACAGTCCTCCAGCAAAACCCACTAAGTCATAAATGAGAGATTTGTTCCAACTAAATTTTCTGAGTGGCTTTTCTGGATAAGCACTGGCTGATATCAAATGAGATGCTGAAAGGTAGCACAATCATTTATTATTAGCCAAAGTTTGATTTGGAAATAGTTAGGAACGATAGGATGTTGCACAGTTCCTGTTTAGTAACAGAGTTTGTGAATTCCCAGATGTGGAGGTAAGTCTTTAAATAATACAGTAAAGAAAAATTTCAGATATCCCACTTACTATGAACTAAAAAAAGTCAAAAGTAAGAGTTTCTTTCTTCTCACATAAGTCCCTCTTACTCCAGGCATTGCTGAACTACATCGTGTTGCTTTTAGTTAAAATAAAAACCCATCATCTAAGGAACAGGAAATACAAGATGCTTGCTGTCACCTCCTTTTTACAGTATCTACTTATAAAGTGCCTTACGATTTTCAAGATCTTAGGGGAGCCTGATAACATGAACATACGTTACCTTATTTGCTAAAGCATTACTCCAACTGCACAATCAGCCAGGAGGTCACCAAGCAAAGCCACTTCTTGAGTCACAGGAAAAACTTATATTAAAAAAACCCATCTTTTGAATAAAGCTTGTCTGCTTCCAAAATAAACCTTAAATAGCAGGAATCAGTCCAAAGAGCTATTGTCTTCAGATTTTTCTTCTTGGCAGTGTATCTGTCATGGCAATGCATTTACATTACATAGCAAAAGAAAAAACGTGATTCTTTTGTCTCTTCTGTAAATCTAAACTTATATTAACAGTTAGAACCAATATAGGTACAATATACAAAGTCAACGTATGTTAAGAGTTACTTCCAGCATATTCTTCTCAGCAATTTGTGGCTCAGACCTCTTCACGTTACCTTCATTGAAGAAGAACTAGATGACCATGTAATTTAGGCAGATAGGTGTCCTGTCTGCACAGAATCTAATTGACAAATCCACTGGTGTTGACCTCAGTGCTTACCACTGATCCCAGTGGTTGCTATGAGAAAGAAGAGCATACCAAATGACAGCGTGTCCCTAAGCTCTGCCTCAGTGGTCCCAACAAGACCATGCACACAGCAGCCTCCCCTTCATTAACTGCTGCAGTCAGGCCCCTGGTGTGGGACAAAGCCAGCTGTCACATTCCCTTCTGTGTATTCAGCATCAAACTCCTCTACCTGGCCAGAGAAAACTCAGGGAAGCAACCCCTACTGCTCTGTTCCCCACCTTCCTGCTGAGCAGAGGCTCCTTATTTGTTACAGCTCTCCTACAAATAGGTGCTATAATATGAATAAAATGCTTTCCAGTAAAAATGAAACAAAAAAGCACCCTGCTTAAGAATCAGTAAAGACAACCTGGCCTGGACTACAGATTTATTAACTATTTGTAGAAAATATTGGGAAATAAAATTCTTCATTTTTTGCATATTCCACAGCCCAAAACACCAGCATTCAATAATAAATGTTCATTTCCTAAAGCCTCATTTCATAAGCTTGCCTTCCTCATGAAACAGTCAGCACATGTGACTTAGAAAGGCTGAAACTTATGAATAGAAATTGTATTTTAAGTTGTTGTACATATTGTAAGCTGTCCCTCATCAGAAGGAAGTAAAAGCTATTTAATAGTATCTAATAAAAATAACAGCATAGCAATTACCTTTTACAGTTGACGGGGGGTTTTGTAGGGGAAAGGTTTTAGCTGGCAGATGAGAAAGAAATTAAGAGCCTCTGCTTACTATGCTTTTACGTCTTTATTTTTGACAGCAGTGAGCCATACGTACTTTTTCCCCCGTTGTTACTATAACAAAGCAGCACTCTGTTAAATATTAAACAAGAGCATGAATTAAGCACTCACATGCTGTGCTGCAGGAGTCTGTGTAAATCAAACTATTTTAGTGACAAATCTCTTGGTTTATGCATTTTAAGAAATCAAAGTAGCAGTCCTGAATTACAGATACACATCAAGAGACTGGTACCTTACATATTCCAAATCCTATTCACATAAATGGGGTAACTGCATGGGCACAGAGATCTATCTGAATTCTACTGGTCGATCAAAAATCTCTCACTTTAAAACATTTTTCTATCTTAATCTCAGTTTAAAAATCAATTAAAATACTAAACTAAATGCTTCTGGTCCAGCTGAAACCCCTAAATGTTCATCTCCAGCAGATCTTGTGGCCAGCCTGCTGATGCTGCCCTTATTCAACAAATTCACCTTTATATAATACCAAATTCTGTCCTGGTTAGATTCCTAGGAGTTTTGTTCCAACATTAAATATTTCTCCTGCAACTCTGAGAAGCAAAGAGTCCTTGTCATTTCAATTTATTTATTTTTCCTCTTCTCTAAAATGCACAGGATGAGATCTACACGGGGTTTAAGTTTGTTTCAAAAGTATATTTCCCGTTAAATGGGAAGCAGTTAGTAAGAATAGAACAGTCAGCCCTCACTTTAAAAATCAAGTACTGACAAATACGGAAGATATCTCCTGACCCTATGAAGAAAAATGTTTTGTGCTCTCTCATAGAGAAGCTGGAGTCAGCATGGAGATGTACAGCCCTCAAATACAAATCAGCTTGTGAGCTGGCAAACTCTGGTGAGATATTGCTCTCTGAGGATCAAGGCAGCTGAGCACATGTAAGTAGGGTACAACTGCCCACATAACACACATTCTCTGTAGTTTTTCCATTTTAAGAGGAGGTATGATACAAGCACAACAAAGTCTTGCCATTACAGCAACTAGCAGACCAGGTGCTGTATTCAGCATTTTAGCATGACAGCACAGAGTAATATTCAAACCACAATGTTGAAATTCTCTGACCTGCAATGAGATTTCTACCCAGTAGAGGCTGTGGGGACTGCGAAACTGATAGCTGCTATCAGAAAATTCCATGAGGGAAAATTGGAAGCTTGAGATTTTTTACAAAGTACAGAGCCAGTGAGCATAAGCAGGTTTGAAGAGCTGAATGTTGCTAGCATCCTACTTCTGAAACTAGTCAGCAGCATGAAAGGAAAGCAACTCAAAAAAATCCTTCCACTACCCTAAACTTCATATGAATGTTCTCTATACCTCTGCCATTGAAATGGTCAAAACTGAAGATGACACTATTGCTGAGACCAAGAAAAGTATTTGAAAGCAGTGGAGTCACAAGGATTTTCGTGACAGCTGTTTGGCCCATAACCACATCTCATTTCATCTACTCTGAGAATATACAATTTTGAGAAAAGCTGATTTAAATTGAAACATTCTCCAAAGTAGAAACTATCCAGAAAAGAATAAAACTGTTCCCTGGCACTTAGATACTTAAAGCAGGGGGCACTGAAGCTTCCTGTCACGCACATCCTCGCACTCTAGCTGGCATTTGTCAGCATAGGTATTGTCTGATAGCACTGACATCACCTGATTTCCAATTTCATTATAACAAGACAATCTGCGGGAACAGTTATATCTCTTGCCTGATGCCCTCAGTCAGCTGCTTTTAGCACTGAGGTAAAAATCATGCAGGAAGGAAAACACTGAGCAGATGGGTATGTTTACTGGGGAGTTAAACTGTGTGCAGAAGAGCCACTTACAATATTTCTGGGAATTGATGTGGTCACAAAAGGATGAAAGCACAGCATAATTAATAATGGCATTAGGCAGCTCAGTGAGAAATGAGATTGTCAGGAAAAACTTTTTCAATTTTTTTCTTTTATAGTAAATGCTAATAAGCTACATAGAAGTACATAGTTTTCACTTAGTAAAGACTTTGAAAAACACTTCTCTTTATGGATATTTAAGAAGCACTAAGAAGTTTAATCATACAGTGTTAGACTAGGATAAAAAATAGATCAAACTCCAAAATACAACCCATTCACCTACTGTAAAGACAAGAGATGGCAGCTTAGAAAGATACACTACCAACATTCTAGATTTTTTTATTTTTAATGAAAGATTGTAAGTGTTCAGGTTACACAGAAATTGGAGAACTTCAGTGGATGTAGAAGAATTACCTTGAAAAATCCATTTGGGACATCTGGTTTTGTGCCTATTGGAGTAAAGGCAAATAATAACTAAGGAGAATAAACCATAGCTCTGCAACTGCAGTGAAATTTCCAGAAGAAAGCATTGAAGCAGAAAACTGCAAAGGGCCTGCTTAGATCTCTGTAGCTCCTTAAGATTAGAAAAATAGGCTTTATCCTCTCCTTCAGGCAGAGCCCTTCTGTGAACCCTGGCACCAGCAATCCCCAGGATACTAAAGTCCTCTGTTACAGATAGGCATTTACCAAAAGGAAGCAGCTCCTCTTTGAAGCACCTCATGCAAAATTAACAACTAGCAATCTTCTTTGTTGAGCATGCACTGATTACACACTGTACTAACTTTATGACTTCATAAACTGGTGATCCAAGGCACGTAATTGGTAACACATGATCTAATCTCAACTGTCATTTTGATTACAATATTGTTCATTTTAAGTTTACAGTAGTTGAGCCTCTGTGATGTGCTTCTATGCTGTTAATATTTACTTTTCTTTTAAAATAATAAAATAACAAAGAGCACACAGGACGAGATTATAACTTCATGTTTAATAGCATCTGTGGGCTGCTTGCATAACACAAGGTAGGACTTTTAAAATTAAAATGTAAAGTTCATGTTTACTACACTATATTCACTGAAATGAAAGCTCACAGACATTATGTAAATGGAATAGAGTTGTCCTATTTATTCTTGTTGTGTAAATTCTGTTAAAACTAGTCAAAAACTTGTCTCACAACAAGTTGTGAGGAAGAGCTGTGAGGCAGTATGTCAGCTAAAGCCAGACAAAATAAGACAGATAAAACTCACAGGCAAGATTTTCAAAATGGGAAATGTCACTTCCTGGAAAGGCATAAAGCCCTAAGGAAAACAAACGGAATCAAGGATAGCAACTCAGCAACTCTGAGGGTGAGCTGTCCTAGGGAACAAAGGAGGCACACAGTTGTACGCCATTCACTGCCAGGTCCCTGCCAGCTCTCTTAGCCTGGGAACTTGTGAGTCTCACCTATTAACTGTGTGCATAAGGCAACAATCAATTGCTTTGTACCTTGAAGGTGTGTATATCCTGCTTGCAGCGTCTCTTTTATGCTCAGAAGAGTTGCCTAAGCCAAACGACAGAGAAGAAACAGGCACCTCCAGTATGCCAAAACTGCCAGCGTGGAGAGGCTGCCTGATGAAATACCTTTCTCTGAATAATGGTTCATACTCTGCACACAAGCCAGGGAAAAATAACCTGTTGGTGCTTGGTTACATGCAGACAGGGTGACATTAGATCAAAAAAGCAAAATCTATTCACTCATAGAAAATGTTGAGGGTAACAAAAAAACAGAACCAAGCAAAACAAACAGCTGATCACCATTAACATCTACTTCTACCTGAGTATCAAGATTTATGGTTTACCAGTTTATTAGTACTACTGCCAGGGAGACACATCATCCTGACAGCTGGCAGCACAGGACATGGAAGCACAGCCCAGGAATCTTCTGGATGCTCAGCAGTCACAAAGTTACACTGATAGTTGCTGTTTTGAAGCGTAATAGAGTTTTTTAAGAGGGAAGCACTCTTATTTGCTTGCTTTATCTGTAGGGTTCCTTAATTTACCTGTGTAGCTGTGCAAGGTCTGTCACATTTATCCACAAACCAAAAGGAAGCAGAGATTGATCTTTAATGTCAGACAGAATCTGAATCACTGCCTAAACTAACATAAACTGACTTCTCTATAATCTCTGGGTAAATTAGTTTTACCTTTGCATAGCATGAGGAAATGCCAGTAAGCTTAGAAACAGGAAACTAAAAATAAGGCACTAGCAAAATTACGTCATTTGTTTGACATGGTAGGGGGTACAATTGAAGAAATACTGGCAGCTATAATGTACTTATTTTTCATTCATTTTCTTACATAATTTGGACTTGAAAAATTCTTAAATGAATGCATGTTACCTGCAGGCAGCCATGGCCACAAACAGCACTCATCAGATAATCTCTGACTTTAAGTCAGAGATAATCTTTGCCTGGGCTGCCTCAACCTACCTACCCCCAGCACTGTGACCAATCATTTCCCTCTCCCAATATCCCTCAGAAATAACTCAGGAAAATTCTGCTCCAGGAAAGACCTGGATGCTTCCTGCTAAGGTACCAATCGCATGACAGTTAATATTATCCTTCTGAAATAGCTTGGTTTGGAAATTAGCTTTCAGAAAGCAAACATTAGAAAACAAACAAACAAAAACATCTATTGACCTGGGATATCCTCAAACCCAATAAACTGGTTTTGCTGCTTGAGACACTGCTGCTATTGTTTGTTTCCTTACTTTGACCTGTGCAGCTATGGTAACTCCCACACCTCCATAGCTTTACCTCTTCTCCTGGTCTGAGTCTCTTCCCTGCTCCTCTTTTCTTTTGCCTTCTCAGAGAACCAGTTCTTTCCTGCTGACTCCTTTGCTAGCTTGTCTGGTCCCCCCCAGCCACTACCATTACCCATTGCTGCAGAGGGCTGCCATCTCCCTTGGCCTTTACTCATCCTTCTTGTACATTCATCAAGTTTACCTGGAGGATCAGTGTAACTATAAAAGAAGACAAGCTCTGTGGTGAGGCCAGAGCGGTTTTGGTGGGGAAAGTCTGACTCTACTTGCATGCGTGGGCTGAATCAGGTTTGGTGATTCTTTAGAGTTCATGCACACACAGCTTGAGTAGAAACAAGACAATCATTTTATCAGGCATGCATGAAACAGGTAAGACAGACCAAGATTTTAGCAACTAACATCTAAGTCTACATGGAGCATGTGCAAATTACCACTCATCAAAACTTTCTATCTTGCATGAGAACATCAAGAGGTCTCTCAAGAGCCATGCCAATGCTGTATTTGAATCATTTTTCCAAGCCTTCGGAGACAAGAACTAAAAACCAAGATTTTATTCCTAAACATGATCCTCAGAGAAGGCTATGCCTTTTGATCAATGTTTCTCACTGAAATGCAGCTGGAGGTTAACATTCAAGCTAGAAAACATGAGAACAAACACAATTAGACAAGGTTACAAATGGCTGAAATCCAGCTCCAATGACAAGTGTCATGCAACCTGAATAACCATCATTATGAGCTACAACTGTAATCAGCTTCCTCACGTTTCTGGTACCTGTGCATTACCTATGCTGCTCTGGAGCCATTTATCAAGGAAAATTATAAAAAGAACATGTTTTCAGAGGTTATTTTTACACAGCTGTTTAGAGCATTATATGTTCACTTGGTAAAAGGATGTTAAATCTGCTTCACAAATATTTAACCAAGCTGCAGCACGACTTAATTTTACTTCTCTCTTTCTGTAGAGAGCTAATAGCCGTGTCTGGGGGTTGCCAGGTGGTTTACCCCTTACTGGAAAAACATCCAGGCTGCTTGTCCCTTTGGGTCCAAGGCTTCCTTCCTGGAGCTCCACGGCAACCAAAATGTTAACCACAGCTTTTTAGAGAGTAGATCTCCTATAGCCAGGCTATTTCACTGGCTCTCTGAAAGGGTGGGTTTGGGCTTTTGGGGGGTTGAGGTGGTTCTGTGTTTGGGTTAGTGTTTGGGGGCAGATTGGTTGGTTGGTTCGGTTTTGGAGGGGGTGTTTGGGTTTTTGTTGTTGCTGTTTGGGCTTCAGGTTGGTGGAGGGTTTTTTTGATGGTGCTTTGTTTTGATTTTTTACACAGTACTAGATTGCTGGGATAATCACTCCGTAAATTTTGTTTACCACAGTGTATTCACTGAAGTGAAAGCTCACAGACTTTATGTAGCAGGAGGCAGAATTGTTCCATTTATTCTCATGGTGTAGATTCTGTTAAAACTAGTCCAAAACCTATCAGAAGAAATCTAAGCACTGTATGTTGATCCCGAAAGAAATTTCCTAAGGCTTTCCCAGAAATGTTGCAGGCTTATTTTATTCCAGCAATGACTCAAATAATCAGCAGTTTTTTAAGCTGTAGGTATCAAGTTTCTGCTCTCTTTCAGGCTTAATTAGATTGTGGAACATGGCTGTCTGGGTATTCGCATTAGTGTGACTGAAAATGAGCTCTCTTCTCCAACAGATATTTCAGCATGAAGGCAGTGTTTCACTGCCACACAGTGCCAGCCCTATAATGCTGAAGATGTGCCAGACTTGGAAATAAAAAGGACCTTGTTCTGCTTCAGCCTCAGCCTTTCCCAGCATCACACACTGACACTGGGAGGTCTTCCAAGAACATGTGCCACAGGCCCTGCTAAAGCAGATACCAAAAGCACAAAACTACTACACAGCTTTGTGCTGTAACAAAGCTACTCCCATGCATGCATGTTTATAAAGTTACTACTGAATAATGAAAGGACATTTGAAACCATCTCTATCCAAGGACATGTGAAATGCATGCTGTGGTTTTTTTCCACACTAAATTTAAGTGAAGAATATAGTAGAAGTAGCAGCAGAAGATAAAATTTGCTTTAGGAGAGTTCCAAGGGAGGAGGAAAAGGCAAGCAGCATCTAACAGACATGACATGCTTGTTAAGCTGTTTTAAACAGCTACTCTACTAAGCTTAACTACACCATACTGTCACTCCAGAAGATACAACCAACAACTCTTAAATGGATCACAGGAGGGTAAACATCCTCCTCTTTGCCGAAATGCAGCCATGAGACTCTTGCTTCAGAGCTGACGCATTACCTGCTGCAGAAGCTTATCTGGAAATGACGAAGATAGGTAAGTAAAATACCGTGAAGTAATAGAGGAAAAAGTGGTAAAGCACAAAATCTCCTTCCATGTCACAAACAGCACAGAACTCCTCAGGATATAAAACACATCAGATGACAGAACAGACTTACAAAATTGTGGGTGACAGAGTTAATAGGGAACAATTGTTCACTGTTTCTTCCAATGCAAGACCTACAGATGATCAAATGAAGCTTTTAGCAAGTTCAGAAGGAAGGGAGACACTTTTTCACAACACATAACTAAGGTACGAAACACTTGGCTGCAGGAATGAATGTTTACAGCAATTCCAGAAGCCAAATTCTTCAAGGAGAAACCTGTCAGGCGCTATTAAACACAACAGAATGAGCTGCAGGTCAGGAAGCCCCAAAGCAGCCTCAGTTCTGTAGCCTGGGCTGTGCCACCTGAGCTGCTCTCACACTCCTTGACCAGTCACTGTTGGGATATCCTGCATCAGCACAACACAGCACTACAGGAGCTTTAAGTTTCACCAGGCATATGGCCATTCCTATTTTCTGGAACAGCTGCCTTACCTGTAGGACTGTACACTGACAGCAGTGCTTGTGGGCAATGTAGGTGTTTCAGTGTGCAGAGCACAGCACCACCATGGATTTAGGTTCCCTGTATTGCGGAAGTTAGCTTGCCTGTGCTATAAGCCTGTCGCATCTAGAGAGACAGAGAGGCAAGTTTCAGCCTACAGCTATGTATTTTAGAGTAATTCACTCAAACATGGATTTTTACCAATGAAACATTAGAGCATGAATACACAAAGAGTAAATCCCAGTCACAAAGTAAATTAGCAAGATGCCAGGTACCTTATCTCTTCAGTTCTATCGTGACTTATCACAGTTGACATTTCAGTGGACCTGTAGTAGCAGATCTGAGTTTGAACATTCATAAGAAGATGCAATACACCAGTGGTGATGTCAATAGAATGTCAATCTCTGCCTACTTTGTTCAGGCTGAACTTAATCATAGGAACTGCATTAATAGTCAACATAAGCCATCTGTTTAAACATGTGGGTTTTGAAAAGAACTGCCATGTACAATAAACATAATGTAATCACTCACCTATCTGCCTATGTGAAACGAGGTTTCTGCCATTTCCCCTACAAAAACATTAAATTACAGGTTAAAAGCAGTTTTATATCAAGTTCATTTGTTTACATGGCAGGTCCAGTAGTCCGACAGTTTGGATGCAGTATGGAAATATGTTAACTGCAGAGCTGCTGAACCAAACTGGTTTGCCAACCTTTGCTCAAGAACCTGTTTGGTAAGTGAAAGCTGCACCAAGAAACATCTCCACTTCACGCACTCAAGTAGCTGACAGACCCATAGAGGTGCAATGTGTTCTTCAAGCTTGAACTTGAAGGTTGCACTTGAAGGGTGGAAAGCAGGATGCACACTGAGACAGGATGCTGCATCCAAGGTTTGATGCAATGGTTAATTCCAAAACACCTCAAGGAAGCCAGCTGGCAGCCTAGCTAGGTGATGTCTGTAACCACAGTGGGCTCATGAATGAGAGAAGCATTTATCCTGATTATACATTATACTTATCTTCCATCCCTGATCCTGCTTGGGGGGAAGATGTTACCCTCTCCTTTGCAGGCCAAAGCCATTTCAAGCAGCTGATACAATACTGTAGCAGCCATGTCCCAATGTGGGAAAAGTCAGAAATAGGCAACCTCCCATTTTATCTGTCAGACTGGTTCAGAAAAAGAGACTTTCATTCCTTTGTTCTTCCTTGGAAGTAACATCTAATATGCACTTACAAGAATGAAACATTTGCTATGAGTTGTGGTGTCATTTCTAAGTAAGCTTTGTTAAATTAATCATGATAATGCACTGGTGCCTAGGCTTATTGAGCAGCAGCATAAATTATGAATCTGCTTCCGTATGCACTGAGCAGGGATGCAGAGCCGGCTGTGTCCTCCCCACCCACAAGTACACTGTTACATTGATCAGCCATTAGTACACAAAGCATTTATGGGCTCAGGGTAGAGAGGCTCAGAAACCGGAGGGGTGGGAACTATCTGCTGGGGCTACCTCCAACATCAATTTAATGATCAATGACAGCATTTACCTACCTCATAGAAAGATAGCCTGAGTCAGATTAGACTTCTTTCTTTCTTTCTCCCTCTGTCTCAGCAAGAATTGAGTGACAAATGCCTGCAGGCTGTAGAACTAGAGCCAGAAAACTCACATGTAAGTGTCTTCAAGAGACACTTTATTGGGTTATTATAAACAGCACATGTATTTTGTCAAATGACTCCCTTTGATTTAAATTGCCTCTATCCCAGCTAGTCCTCTTTGCTATGTAGCCCTTACAGGCACAACAAGCAGCAGTCTATATGGTTTGGTCTTCCTTTCCCCAGCATCAGGGTGAGTTATTTTCTTATTGAGAGCTGTGTGGCTCTTCTGCCATACAAAACACACCTCTTGAGCAGTTCCCTCCTGAAACTGCAGACAGTTGGGGCTTCCCCACCTGGGCTCTAAGACTAGATACACACAGGACAATGCACCCTCTGTTGAGATTCTTGTGGGAAACCTTACAAATGAGAGTGAAGCGTGGCTTCTTGGGCTGTTTCCATCTTTAGCTTCCTGCTCTATTTCCCATAGAACCATTATTTGCAATTCAAGAACAGGGGAAGCCATAGATAACTATCAGATCAAGCAATATGTAGGCAAGATTTCCATTAAGCAAAGTATCAGTCAATTTATTTTTCACTGTTAGGAAGCTACCAAGTAATTTGACTGGTACAGGTCAGAAATAACAGAGAGCTGGGTGTTTTATATCTACTACCCTAAATTGAATGTTGCTTACATCTGAGACAGGGAACATCCCCTCCTACAGCTTGTCGAAAGGGTTATTCTCCTAATACCAGTGCTATACCTGTCCCAGTCATGTTGTCTGCCCAAAATGAAATACAGCATGCAGTGAAGCCACATAAAATGCTTACAAAAGCTTGTCAAGAATGTGCACATTTGCTGTGGTGACATTTGCAGTTACAGCTGCCTGAAGCTGTCCACATGCGCAGTAGCGAAAGGGAGACTTAAATAGTGCAATATTTCTTACCAGTAAATGTGTAAGGCTTTCACCTAATCAGGTTTTAAGTCTCACTTAGTTTTCCACCACTTGCATTTTGTACTAATGACATTATCTCTTGCATGAGTATTAAAAACATTTAACTTGGCAGTTAAAACATTCTTCTGAGATTCCCTTTGCATATAACGTAAGCAGGATCAGACCACAGCTATCTCTAGTGCTTTAGAAAAGGCAGGATGGGCAAGACATCTGTCGTGGTTTAAGCCATAAATCAGCCACGCAGTTTGTTCACTCACTTCCTCCTTTTTCTTCCCTCTGCTCCTGGA